>CAKAOH010003794.1:21883-65402 GCA_916701665.1 Sebastiscus tertius
CCCCCCCCCCCCCGCCCTCCAAAAAATGTATTCCTAAAGCATGTATTTTTCTCTTTTATTGTAGATGTAATATAAGTGTATTTTTCAAAGTAAAAGCAACAAAGAAAAGCTTGTAGAGTTTTAGAGAAGAGCAGACTTGAATGTGTCCTTCGAATGTGTTTTCTAGGGCTGCAACTAACAATTAGTTTCATCGTTGATTGATCTGTTGATTAGTTTCTTGATTAATCGATTAGTTGTTTGGTCTATAAAATGTCAGAAAAATTGTCGATCATTGTTTCCCGAAACCCAAGATGACGTCCTCAAATGTCTTGTTTTGTCCACAACTCAAAGATATGCAGATTACTGTCATAGAGGAGTAAAGAAACCAGAAAATATTCACATTTAAGAATCTGAAATCAGAGAATTTTTACTTTATTATTTAAAAAAAAAACTCAAACCAATTTAATGGATTATCAAAATAGTTGGTGATTAATTTAATAGTAGACAACTAATCAATTAATCGTTGCAGTTCTAGTGTTTTCTCGTTCACTAGCTTTAAATGTAACTTTCTCAAACAACCCAAGAGTATAATACATTAAAATTGTATCAGATTATCTGATTATTTTTTTTAAAGAAAGTCTAGCTGTGCTTGTTGGCTATGCAACTAGTGTTTTGCAAACAATTTTTCTAGGGTGGTGCTTAGATTTTGAAAGTGGTAGCTGGGGTACATACGTGGTTATTAAAAGACTCCAGTAGGACTTTGGTTGATAATGTTTTCATGTTTGCTAAGTGATCAAGCTATTAAGGTGTTTTGGGTTGTTGCTAGGGTGTTTCCCAGTAGATATACAGTAATATCATATAATATAATCACACACACACACTTCTCCACCCAAAATGAAAGAAACAAGGCGCCCTGGAAATGCTGACTGTGTGATAATCTACTGTAATGCAGTGCTAGTTATTTGGTTTGTGGTGGCCATGCAATATGAGTTTCTCAGTGGCACCCAGTCTGGGTAGTGGTTCACTCGCACACACACACATTTTCCCACCAAAAATTAGGGAAGGGAGTTGTCATAAAAGGGCTGACTGTGCGATAATCTACTGCAGTTGATGCTGGTTGTTTTTTCGGTTGAAAATATCTTGTTAAATGAGGCAGAAAACCCCAAATAAGTGGTTACAGTGACTAATTTGTGTCTTTGAAAGTTATTACTACCAAACTAAAGGCATCCAAACAGAGCATTATGACGTTTAAACCGATTTTTTTTAACCATAAGAGGGAATGTAAAGCACATGACAACATGTCCAACTCACCAATGAGTGTCAAGCCTTGCTGCTGGTTCAATATAACAGACGTCTCCTCTTCCTCCTCCTCTTCTCCCCAGTCTGCAATGTTAGCAGGAGGGATGCACTGCTCCAAGAACAGGTCCTCTTCGTCCTCCTCCATGTCCATGTTCTCCGGAGGCCAGCGCAGCTCTCCGCTCTCCACCTCGCTCACCTCCGTGGGCTCCACAACAATGGAGGGCAGACGCTCCTTCTCGCGGTCGTGGTCCAGGCTGTTCAACGTGGTCTCTGGGCCCAGGACAACCTCAACGGGGTCAGGAAAGATCTGGAGGAAAACAGGGCAGAAATGTCACACTGAAGGTAAGGTCAGTTTACAGCAAAATACTTCAGAGTTAGTACTTAATAGTTTTGAAATCAGGTGTATTATCCAGTTTTGACCACTCTCATATTGACTAATCCTACAGACACACACACACACATACACCTACGCAACGTCTGGACCATGGATTTTGTGTACTTATTGTGTCTCATCATTTTTAATCCTTGTTTTTATCCGCATTTGTGTCACTACTGTCTAGCATTTTGTGACAAACCTGTTTTAAAGTAGTAAACGGAACATGAAATCGACATTTTATCTGACTCTTTTGTATTATCTTGGTGTGATAAGTTCAACCGGAGTGTGTTGCGACGCATACTTGAACATGTCTGGTCACTGGGGGTGGAGGAAAATATCAATACAGCATTGTATCACGGTATTTTGAGTGGCAATATTGTATCAATACATGGACGTCAAGTATCAATCTTTTATTACATAAACTATTAACCTCTTAACAATCTGACAGCCTGACAGGCTCAGTCTTAAAGCTAGAATGGCGATGCAGTAGAGAATCTAAGGAATCGATTGGTACCAACCATGTCATGTTAGCTTGTCGGGAAGAACGCTAAATAACGGCCCAAAGTTATGCAAAATTTTGGCGAGGAAAAACTGCCATGGCTGTTTTCAAAGGAGTCCCTTGACCTCTGACCTCAAGACATGTGAATGAAAACTCTGAGATGAACAGACTGATCTTATTCGATGAAATAGATGTTGACAAACTGCATAATTTGCAGCTGAAAAAAGGTAATAAATCGCAATATATCTTCTTGCAATACTCAGCATATCGCAAAATGTTTAAAATCGCAATAAGATTGTATCGTGACTTCAGTATCGTGATAATATCGTATCGTGGGGCCTATGGTGATTCCCACCACTACTGGTCACAGTACGATGATGGAACATACCTGGAATGGCAATCTTTGGTCCTTGCTATCCCCGTCTTCACAGTTTAGCTCTCCGCTCATCTCGTCCATATATCTGCAGAGGAAACAAAGCCATAATGAGACTAGAACAGAGGCTAGAGAAAGAAACAAGTGCCATTTTCAGCATGGAAACATTCTCTTCCTTTTGCTAATCTGAAGCCTGCCTTGGTAAAAATTTAGAAACAAAGGTCCCCCATAGTTTTGGATGAAAGATCTCATTCCATTGATTATATCACAATCACATCATATGCTTGTCAAAAATGAACCTTTCCAACAAAACCACTAACATCTTCTACAACAAATTGTATTTGCACATACTTATATCTTTGGATGTCAGATGAATGATGTTTGCCACGTAGAATAACACAACAAACGCCAGAAATCTGCAGTGACTGACGGCTAACTACATGGAAAACTACCAGAGGAAATTCAGCCTCGATGGCCTTGTTTCTCTCGCTCTTACATGTCTATCTGGCTTGTCTATAAGCCTCCCACAGCACAGCAGAGGTCCACAGTTGGACAGTCAGTGGCACTGGATGAAATCACTCCATCCGGTCTTCTATGAAATAACCCCCGCATGCCCCAGTGTCATAGCTGAATTACACTAGTATCACAGTATCCGGTATCCAGGCTTTTGATTGGTCAGACATTTCCTGTCCTACATGTCACTGGCCAAAGCTGGTCTGTGAATTATGTGACTATGTACGAGTGTGTGAGTCTCTTAACACACACATTGGAACACACTCATACTTCAGATTAGTGCAAATAGGGTCTGATACCAAAATGGATTATGTCCTGTGTCACTCATATTTAGTTTTCTTACACGGAGCCAGGCAGAACAAATGTGCTGTTTTGTCAGCTCTTACAAAGAGCTGTGAGCCTCAGAAGCTTTTGAAGACCTCTATATCATCTTTCAGACACTATTTGCACCATCTGGTGTGAAAAACACCAAAGCCACCTGTTTCTTTTAGCCAGGCCCTGATTCTGTGACCTTTATCAGACTGTATATTGGGTCCACAGTCTGCAGTATCTGTAAAGCACTGGTTCCCAACCTGGGGGTCATGACCCCTACTAGTTGTCTCCAAAGCTTCACAGGGGGTTGTGAGGCCTTCTTGATCTTAAGGGGTCTAAGACAATCTTTTTTAAAAAACAATATACAGTTGGCCTATATATCTATCTTAATGACAGTGCAATATGGTTAGACAGTGCAATATGTCAAATTGGGACAGTGCAATATGTTGCATTTGTGTAATATTGGACTATTGTCTGTGCAATATGGGCAAGACGGTAGATGGTGCAGTGCACTACCTGGATGCAATACCTGCCATGGTGTGTGTGATAGTATGTGCCATTATGTAAGTGGACTGTGTATGTGTTGAAACGTCTGTTTCTGTGAAACTGTTTCCCTGTCTGATGTGGAATTGTTTATTATTGTTGTTGATGCTGTTTTAATTTAGTGTTTGTAACTGCAGTTGGACAAAGTCCAGGAAAAATTTCCCCACGGGGACAATAAAATTATATCTTATCTTATCAGCATTTCATTCCTCTCTGTGAAGAAAACTAAATTAAATTGTTATTTTTAAAGTTTGGATTTTTATTTAAGATATAAACAGGATCAGGGCACAGTGAAGGCCTGAACACAAGCTATGTTCATAGAGCCTTCCCTCTGCTAAACAGCCTCGTCCTGCATTAGAAAATTACGCGGTTAAACAACCAAAGAGCTGATAGAACAATGGCCAAGCGTCAGGGAGAAGAAAACAAAGAATTTGTCATTAAAAGAAGCCTTTTAAGTATGTATGAATGTTTAAAATAAAAAAAAAATACATAATACAGACAGAGAATTGTATTAAAAGTTCCTAAAAATAACAGAAAAATCTCTGATGCAATATTCACAGGAAATAATCTGCTCAAAATACATCCAAATGGCTCGTTTTACACAAACTTCCTGCAGTTATTGTGTTTACTATTTGGGTTAATTGTACAGTTTATCAGTTGTTCCTTACTGATATTGTTATGCATTGAATATAACATGAAATATCCATAAAATGTGTCACTTATTCAGGGGCCGTCAGTTTACTCAAAAGATAGGAGGAAGGTAAAAGATTGGGAACCACTGCTGTGTAGTGTAAGTGTGTAGTGTTAAGTGTGTTAAGTATAGTCACTTGTTTCAGTTACAAGCATGAGCCTGTGTCCACATCCAACGCCAATCTGTTTATGGTCTCCAGAAAAGCCGACAGGGGATTAAGAAGGACTGAGGATCTGTCCGAATCCTCTTTTTATCCCTCTCCTCTCCTTTTCTCACTGCCTGTCCTCTCCCCGTAAGTACCAATCATGGTTTGTTGCCATTCAGAAGCCTGGTGTAATGACAAAATCTGTTAAATCTCGCTTACTCTTTAATGAAATTTCGGTTGAAAGACGGATCTAATCTCCAGTCTTTCTGTTTTTAGACCCTGCGTCGGGTACTTTTTGGTATTTGCTAAGACCAGCATTGGTCACATGCTAAAAAGTGCGAAAGTGCTTGTGTATTCTTCCCCGAAATGAACTGAGATATTTTGGTAGAGAACAGATGTCCAGGAAAGGGTCCAGATATACAGCAGATTCATTATATGTCATTATGTATCTGCAGGAGTTCAACAAAGTGTTTCAGACAGAGGGGGGAAAGTATGGAACATTTAAAGCATGTAAACATGTTCTAGTAGAAACCCAAAATACAAGTATGCAGCTGAAAATAATAGGTAATAATAGGTCCCCTTTAATTCATTCCCAGATGAATTATAAGACTGTGTTTACACCTCTCTTCTCGCGTGACCTCATTCCAGCTAATCATGCTTGGTGTAAGCTGTGTTGTTAATGAACGTGACTCGCGATCACGGCTGCTCAACACTCATTTATGAGAGTTTGCTCGAGAGATAGCTTTGAATGCACCAGTAAGCCCAGTTATATATAAAAATTGTCAGACCGATGGACTTGTGGACACATACCCCCCTTCCACGCATCATAGCTGTGTCAGCTTGCTTTAAAAAAAGAAAAACGGAAAATGATGTGGGTAGATTTATGTGTGTCAAAGATTAAATATGTGTTTTGAAAATTACACATTTACGCCTATTTGTTCTCGTGATTATGACTCATGTACTCAAGTTTTCCTCAAAATACAATAATTTGAAGCCTCTGGTATGATAGTTTAACATTTCTCATCTGACAAGGCTGTTTTTGTCTTACAACTTTAACCCTTTCATAGAGTGTTTTCAGTTCATGAAAGTCAATTGTAACATTTTGGTTGCCTAAAAATGTCTTATTCAGCGTTAGGCTGTACTTCGCTCCACCATAGTGTCACTTCTGGTTGCAAAAAGCCAAGATGGTGACGTCCGAAATGCCGAATTCGCAGCTTCAAAACGGCAATCCATAAACCAATGGGTGACGTCACGGTGACTATGTCCACTTCTTATTTACAGTCTATGGTTAGCACGTCGACGTTAGCATTTACCTCAAAGCACTTCTGTGCCAAAGTGCAGCCTTAAGCTACTAGCTTGGCTGCAGACTGTTAATCTTGTTCTAAGATATACAGCCCTCTTTATAGTTGATTCATTAGTTTGGTTGTATGCAAGTGCACACGTGTGTCTGCCATAACAGAGGCCCTCTACAAGCCAATATAAATGAGAAGCATACAATACGCTTTACGTCAAGTAGGACAGGAAGTAAGTTTCAACAACTGAGAATTTTAAAAATTGCATCAGCTGGTTTCTCTCTCTCTCTCTCTCTCTCTCTCTCCAATTGATTTCCTCTGAATTCCTCAAATTTTGCCATAATGTGACAGATTTCACCAACATCCTTAAGTTCATTGTACGATATGACAAATGAAGAAACACTAAGCCAGTTTGCACAACCGTCAAAACGAGGACGCCCTGTTCTCGTCTAAATAGGATCAGCTTTGGGAGGATGCTATCATTTTTGACCCACTTGTGAATGTGCGCAGCCCTACAATTCAATTTCTGATATTATGCCGCTGACAACTGTGTCACGCTAAGCTGTTTGTGCGCCACCTGGGATGGAAACTTTCAGCAGATATTATGATGAAGAAGCTTAACCTCCGTGTAATCCCGCTCATATACACTCCGTCCAAACACCTGCACGTTTCAGCTCAGTCAACAATCAGTGTGTGTTTGTGCAGCGTGCTGTATTTTGCATACCACTAGATCAAACATGCAGTATTCTTTTAAAAAAGTACCAATAATAGTTATAATTTAGAGATTATTGAAGGGAAGATATGGAATTTAATAAAATTATAGAATAAATCAGTTAAACTGATACACAAACCTCATGGGGAGATTTTTATAGGCTTTCATTTAAAAACCATGATGACCACAAGCCAGATGATCAGTGAAAGACACATCTAAATTTAGATACCTCGAGTTGCCAAACCGAGTGCACGCTAAGATTAGCGTTATTAGGAAGAGGAAGTGGTGATACTGTGGAAGAACTGTCGAAATGTGTGATAATAAACTACATAGCAAACTAAGTAAGCATTTATTTTCCTGTTACCATCACAGAAACAATTTGCTTATAATTTCAGTACTATAAGCTACTGGACTTTTTTGTATTTCTGCAGTCACCTCTTATCTATTCAGACAAATAGATATAGCGAGATAAATGGGCCACAAACTGATTAGATCAAGGTTTAAGGTTTCTTGCAACATGCGGTTCTTGTGCAATTAATGAAATGAGGCACAATGACAGCAGGCCACATTGGTTTCCTGTTTCATCACAACTATTCTCCAGCATCACCAGAGCTGCACTGTTAAACATATGCCCAGGATTAAAGAGAAGTCTTGTACCAAGTTGCACCATTCATTGGGCTCAAAAGCTCCAGAACAGCTACTAAATGTTCGATCTCAAGCTAAATTGCTAAAGTGCTCATAAGTAATTTGAACGTCAACAATTCAATCACACCTGAAGTGCTGTTGATTTGTATGATACGTGTGAAAGCCCCAGAACAGCTGCTAAATGGACCTTGGGGTGAAACTGTTTGGTCAACCATACTTTCATGAGAAGTCACATGTGTTGGCTGAATTAAACTCATCTCAACTTTCTGTTCCTGATCATATCTTCAACTGCATCAAGGGTGTCAGTGTTGTAAGGTTAAAGGTCATGTTGATTACCTCTCAGCCTGGGAAAACCTCATAGTTTTTGCTAGTGTGAATGGTATTTGCGCCTGAAATACCCTCCCCCCACACACACACACAAACTTCAGCAGCCTCTTACCCCTCACTTGCAGTTAGGCAGATGTCCTCTCCATCTTGGCACAGCTCCACAGTGGTGAAGCTCGTCTCCTCCACAGTGAGTGCAGGTGACGCTAGAGGGGTTGCTGGAGGAGATGAGCAGCTCCCACAGCATTCACCCTCCGCAGAGCCCTCAGCGAGGCTTTTGGCCTCCAGGGCAAAGCCTGGATGGGGCGGGGGGTCCCAAACCCTCAGGTGTCCCGGACGTTTAGCCGAGGATCAGGAGGTGGATGTGTGCCTGGTTTCCTTTGTCAGTTAAGACGGCACCTTTCTCATTTGTCCAGGTCCGTGCTGAGTGTGTCTGCTAGCCCAAAGCCTACATGCGCTCCCAACTTCCTTCCTCATGTCTCTCTCAATATCCCTCCCCCGTCCCACCTCACCCCACTGCCAGGCTTTGGAGAGGAGCGGGATTAACGTCTCTTTCGATTACAGAGGCTGTATGGGTGACGTCAGCCAAGCTTGACAGTCCCCTCTGATGAGTTGGCACACTGTGTCACTCGCTGGTGCATCTGTAAGGAAACATATAAAGGGCACACAGATGGCACATGGCCCCACTACTGATGAGAGCTAAATTGACTCAGGAGGAGCATAACTGCTCACAAAATGGGCAAGGAGGAATAGTTTAGATATGAGCTCATTTCTAACTTCCCCATCCTGTCTGTTTGTCCACCATGCCTCTCTCTCTCTCTCTCTCTCTCTCTCTCTGTTCCACACTGTGTGCCGTTGCTCCATCAGTGGATTTAGATTTGGACGATTCATGGAATTAGCCCAGGGATCAAGGGCTCAGAGGTGGGGAGGGGAGGGGATATATATATTTATATATAACAGGCTCCAACTATTGCTAAACAGACAGCACACTGCTAACAGCAGTGTGTAATCCCCTCTGTAGGCTAAGTCAGTAGGCTATATATGGAACAAGGTGGTGACAGAGCTCGTGCAACATGAAGGGCGTCCTACTCCTGCAGAACTATGAGAGAAGAAAAGTCTGAAAGCATCTTTCAAATAATGGTCATGTGTATATAAATTCTGTCAGTAGCGGACTCAGGCTGTCTGAGTGGCAGGGGCGAAAAAGAAATAAAAAGGGCACCGGCTGCCCGCGGTGGGGCAGCATGACATTTTATAGCATGTAGGGCAGCCTACCTATCATTCAATTTGAAAAAAGTGTGTATGTATGTGTCTGTGGTTTGAGGAGGCGATGGTGTGTAACTGCGGCCTATCTTTCTCTTACTTTCTCAATTTTAAGGGCACTCTAGATGGCACTTTATCACGTTTTCTCTACTGGAAGAGCACCATAGAGGGCACTTTATCAAGTTTTCTCTACTGGAAGGGCACTCTAGATGGCACTTTATCACATTTTCTCTACTGGAAGGGCACCCTAGAGGGCACTGCATCACGTTTTCTCTATTGGAAGGGCACCCTTGAGAGGGCACTTCATTATGTTTTATCTACCGTAAGGGCATCCAAGAGGGCACTTTTTCTGTGGTTTGTTTGAACATGGGGACAAAAGTGCACAGTGTATTCTGTTATTAACGTTGGAAAGTCCATCACACAATTAACTCTCTATTTAAATGGGCAACAGATCATACATTTCAGTGATTCAAATGAGTTTGAATCTGCATGAAATGCCCACATATTTACATTTGTAAGTTGTACAAAATCAAAATATATATACAGTGGAGTCAAATGCAGTGTCAGGGGAAATTTCCAGGCCAATGTTTGTCGTGTGACAATTGCTCTCAAAATTGGTGACAAAGATCTTATCTTACCTTCCAGAGACAACTGTAACCATGAGCTGCTCTCTACATACAGTATAGTGTAAGCTAATTTCAGGTTAGTTGCAGCTACGTGTGACTTGTTCATGGTGACGAGCCGGAGCGGAAAACTCAGTGGCAGCGGCTAGTGGGCAGATGAGGAAGGGCAGATCTTACAAGAAAAGGGTCTAACTGTGTAATCTCCCACCATGTACATGAAATGCCCAATGAAGAACAAGTTTAAATCAATCTGTGTGCAACTATACATTTAATATACATTTGATCTTTTTACTGTAATTGCAAGTCATGTTTCAGACGAGGGCAGCATTGTACCTAGTAGTCAGAGATCACACCAAGTCTCAGACTATTTATCAATTCACTGATTAATTGATTCATAGTGTCAGATAGACGTAGATGGTGTTAAACTAATAGACCGATAGAATTAGATAGACACAACAATGCTTTTCAAACGCGTCCAAGCTTTATTAAAGGTTAGCCCTCTGCAAACCAGAAAAACCACATTGCCTTTGCTTCTGTCAAGCCGTCAAAATGTGCAGCAACCACTCTTTTCCTCGGCAGCAGCAGGTAAGGAGCTCTTCACTCATTCATGTTAAATCTGTTTAAGTCAAGTTCCATAAATAGTGTCAATATAAATTGTCAGTATATTGACAACTGTTTGTCAGCTCAGTGAATCACTTTTAAATGACTTTCTATGATTGTAAAACTATACCTGTTGTATTTTACTTTGTAGGAAATCTCGTAAACAGGAATTGTGAAGAGTATTTGCATGCATGTATACAGTCTGACTGCATTTTTACACTATGCAAAAAGCTGAAATGACTGTATTATACCAAAAAACATAAATCTAGACATTGCAACCAATGTTTTTTTATCTTTTTTGACAGAAGTTCATCAGGTCATCATTTGATGTTTAGTCATGGGGATTTTATGCAGTTTGTGCAGAGGTCAGGACAACTCTGGTAAACCTGGTAAATGCATTTTTTTATTAATAAATGCAAAAATACCATAACATTTCAATTCTGTTCAGTGTCTGTCATTCCACCTTTCATGTGTAAAAGCAGTGTAACAAGACAAGACATGATCCTGATCCTGACTTTCACAGCTAAGTATGTTATTACTGTTTTAGGCAAACCTACTCCAGAAGAACCAAAAGAAGAAGGAAAGATTGTTATTCCTGACATCCCACCTCCAAGTAAGCCACTGTTCATCTGAGGAAAATAATCCACATGTTACTGCACAGACCATGTATTCTAATGGCTAATCTGCTTTGTGTTCACCACTACAGGAAAAGTAGTCGCCTTCACAGCCAAGCTGTACGTCGTTCACAGCACCCCGTACCACTCTGGTGTCCTGAAGCTCGTGGACGTGTTGGCCAACGAGGGAGACGGCTACGATCCCGACACCGGCTACTTCACCTGCCCTCTGGAGGGACTTTATCACTTCACCGTGCACATGTCTGTGTTAGGTCGGGCTCAGTGTGCCATATATAAGAATGGAGAGAGTTTGGCTTCAGTGTATCACACTAGTCTCCCAAATAATTGTTGCCAAGTGGCCAGTATCAGTAGCACAACGCAGCTGTCTGAGGGAGACAAGGTGTGGGTGAATTTATGGGGTCATGGTCGACATGAAATCATCGCCACAGAAGATAATGATACTGTCTTTGTCGGGTTTCATTTAGGGTAATGGAGTCACACAGAGGAGTTTGAAATGTTTCTGAAATGTGTTCAGTTATGTCATGTGACTATGAATTGATTATAATTGTAACCTGTGGTGGAATGTAACAAAGTACATTTACTCAAGTACTGTACTTAAGTACAATTTTGAGGTACTTTACTTGAGTATTTCCACTTTATTCTACTTTACACTTAGAAATATTGTAATTTTACTACTTTTTACAGATTCAGATTAATATAAAATATAACTAATATTTACAGCAATCAACTAATGAATTATTATGTATTATTATAGAGCTTCAATAATTATAATCCAATAATATAAATGGGCCATTCTGTATAATGAATATTTCACTTTTGGTACTTTAAGTATATTTTGATGCTAATACTAATGTAGTTTTACTTAAGTAAACTTTTGATTGCAGGACTTGTACTTGTAACAGATTATTCTTACACTGTGGTATTAGTACTTTTACTTCAGTAAATGTTCTGAGTATTTCTTCCACCACTGTGTGTAACCGATTATTAACTCAATGTAATAAATTGTTTTTACCATACAGTACAATTTTGGTTATATGTTTTTAGTTGTGTCTGTTTATTTTTGTACTTTGAATTCATAAATCATCTGTTTACAAAGATATTTTATATTTAAGAGTTTATGCACATCAATTTTGTTTGTGTCAATGCATCAAATTAGCACTTAGATTGGTCTTGCCATGTCTTGAACATTTAACAATTGAATATGTTTCTTGACGCTTATGACAAGACTGAAAGTCATTTGCATATTGCACCTGAAGGCAACTATGCACAACTTTAAGCTGTTCAAAGACGTATAGAGTATTATGTTATTCATGGGAGCTTCCTGTGCCTCAGGCATGCACAGACCAAAGGTAAAGACTAGTATATATTTCATGCAAAATTATCACCATTTATATATGATTTTTTCCCATCATGTATACAATATATGTACAACACATAACCTGTCAAACACCACTCATCACTTGTGGTATTTTTCACCCAGTTTGAGCACCAATGAGCTCTAATTTCAGTAGATTATAACTTCAAGAATTGGTGTTATTGTTATTCTTACATGTGTCCTCCACCACAGTTCTGCAAAATGCAAATCAGTGAGCCCACAACCTTATGCTTGCTCTGAAAGAGAACCAACAAAACCAGTTTCTAAATACCAGCCTACATACCAAGAACATGTTGAAACATTTGTTGTTGGTTTTTTTCTAAAAATGGAGCTGTGACAACATGTTAAAGCCAAAGGCGCGAGCCTGTGGCTGTGTTTATTCCTCAATTCTGCTCTTAATCTCCCCTCTGGTTTAGGTTTACTCACTAAATCTCTCTTATCCTGCTACAGAAGATTAATATCAATTTAAAGAAATGTGATCGAAATCCAGTTTAGATATTGAATACAAATCACGGTCAATAACAGAATAGAGCGTGCCTCACATACTCAACAAACAACTTTATAAAAATTCAGCTATGTAGAATGTAATACTCTGAATACCATCACTAAACGCTATCTTTGCAAACAGTAAGTCTATAATTACTGCAGGCATGTAACTCTGTCTGAACAAGAATTTGAAGAATGACAGACAGACGCTTGATCACCTATCTGTCAGTGCAAAGTGTCTTTTTCACTATTAACCCACAACTGCTTGAGTCTGAATTAAATATAAATACTACAAAAACATTCACCACTGTACAATATTTATAACATATGTATATTTCCCCTGCACAGCCACTTTGAACTGCGTGATGTTGTTGTGCCGTGCCTTCTCTGTTGGTCTGTGGTCTTTCAAATTATGAGACAATCTCTACACCAAGGCCACTTCCTTCCTTTTGAAATGTCAAAAACAACCACATAAATACTGTTGTTACTCTATGATTACACTAAACTGTCGGAAAAAACGCTATGAAAAATGTTTGTCAGCCTCTGAAACTTGTAATTATCACAGCTTGTTTTAAGAATCTGACTATTTGCATAACCTTTCAGCATGTTGCGTCAACACGTGACACTCTGCAAACCAGAAAAACAGCCTCACTTGTGTCTACCTGTTCAGCTGAACACTTTTCTGCAAGGCAGCAACAGGTACGGATCTCTTTGTTGTATATAAAGATTTGTTGTATTTGTATCAGAATTTGCAATCAAATCTTATCAAAATGAACTGAAAATACTTTTTTAGACTGTGACTTGTGGTTTTGCAATGGATATTTGATCAACTTATATATTACTGAAAGTATATTTAATATCTTTTATATCTGCATTTTTTGCAATTTGACTTTCTTTTTAACAGAAGAGTGTCCCGCCATCCTCAGTCTTCAGTCATGGCAAATGGTAAATGCTTTTATAAATGAATTTGTCAGTCATGATGCATGTGCAATTTCAAGGGTGTCAGAGAATCCTTTATTTTGAAATAGAAAGGGCATACAAAAAGGTTTGAGTTGCTGTCTTGATATGAAAATCATAGTACAACATATTGATACTGTTTAATGTCTGAACCTAATGTCTGTCTTTGCCCACGTTAGGTAGACCTGTTGCCTTCACCGCCAAGCTGAAGGTCGACGATAGCCACCCAAAACACTCTGGAGCCCTGAAGTTTGGCACCGTGCTGCTCAACGAAGGAGGAGGCTACAGTCGTGACACCGGCGTCTTCACCTGCCCCATGGATGGCCTGTATCACTTCATGGTGCACGTGACAGTATACGGAAGCGGACAGTGCGCCATATTCAAGAATGGAGAGAAAGTAGTGTCGCTGTATCACAAAAATGAGCCAGATAGTCTCAGTTATAACAGTAGTCAGGTGGCCAGTATGAGCAGCGTGGTCAAACTGTCTAAGAGAGATGAGGTCTGGATTGATTTATGCGGTAAAGGTCGAAATGACATCTTTGCAACAGAGGATAATGATACTGTCTTCACTGGGTTTTATTTAAGGTAAAGCTGTCATCACAATTGCCATAATACCTTATGATCTTATTTGAAATTGCTGCTTGTCTGAAATTAAATAAAATATTGTGTGTTGATTAATTAAACTGGTGAATTTGTCTCTCTTTTAGCATCATGTTGATGCAATACTCCATAAAACCAGGAACATTGTGCTAATGTATACTGTTAGTTCAAATTAATCTATAAGTGTGGTTTCTGTGTAACAGAATCTACGATGAGAGTAAGGTATAATTCTTCATCCAAGTAGCCGAAAAGCTATAATTCAAATCAGAACCTGCTATCCCCCCCCAAATTGCAGCGATTAACACTGGACAAGGACTAAAAGTTGTTCCTCTTTGCTGCCACCGGTGTGTTTCATTAGTAACAGAAGCAAAACAGACCTGAATTCTGTTTTGTTTTTTTATCTGACTCATCCAGCTCTGCAATTACCCCACATCTCAGCCAGCTGATTGACAAGAATTAGAAGAATTTGAACCAGTTACAGGCTGATCTTCTGGAGCAGGACGTTGAATTTGAAGTCTGGTTCTGCTGTATTGTCCTGTTGTCATTGCATGAATCAGTCTGAATTGTAAGTTTTCAACATGTCTGTGCACAAATTAGATAAGTTCCTGTTTTTAAAGTTAAAGTGTCATTTTATGTTGCTTTATATTTATAGAACAATTTAGCAAGGAATGATCCTTCCGTTTAAAATAATCCAACATTTAGTGTATTCAAAGAATTATTGTTATTTTTATTCTTCTGTAAAATACTGTGAAGACTCCCTTGTCATTTAAATGTTTTGGGGAAAAAAAGCTTTCAAGCTGAATGAACAGGTTGCAGCTGGAAACCAGATGAACAACTTCAGCTTCTCTGCTTGTTTCATTAACATTTGCAGCATTCCCCCGCAAGACAGCAAACAGGTAAGAAGCACTTTGCTCTCCAGTTAGATTGTTTTTACTCATGCTAAAATTTGCAAAGAAATTTGAAGGGACTTGCAAATCATTTTTTTAGAGTTTGCCTTAGGGTGTTAGTATGTGTTTGTGTTGCATTGATAAGAGAAATGCAGTGAAATTCAGACAAGGAGAGTCAAATTTAACTTACATGGCAGTAATTCAGTAATTTGTATTGCAAACTGCATCCGTCACAGTTAACCATGTAATCTTATATAACTACCATTCACTTTTATCTTACAAGTCTACAAATTCACAGTTTGTAGACATACAAGTTAAATTACTGATATTATGTTGTGACCAGTGGCTGCTGGCCAATAGAGGGCGCTAGGACGCCGCCGCCTGTGTATCCTTCCTCGTACAGATTAAAGACGACTTTGTGTATTGAGAAACTTTTATTAGCCTACAGGAAGAGTGACGCTGCTCTTCCTGTTTTCGACATTATTATTCATCATAACAAGCAACGTTTCAAACGCGAGCAGAATAAAGCGGACACGTTTCACCAAACAAGACTTCAAAGCTCCAGAGACGAATCCGGTATGTTTAAACATCGTCATGAAATACTAAACAAAGAGGCATTCACGAGGACAGCTATTCTCTTCCTGCAGACCTCAGATCAGCTTGGTCAGGTTGCCTGTTTCACGATATAGCGACCGTTTAATAAAAATAACACTTTTTAATCATATTTGCTTCAATCTGGCCTACTTAAGCTTTTTTTTATTGTGTTATACAGTGATTACAAAACAAGTGAAGACACCTAGAAAAATTTCCACCAGTCACCACTGGTTGTGACTATTAAGATATTATACTCATTTAATCCTTGTTTTTTACAGACGTGCACTACAACATCATCAGAAGTTTCAGTCATGGCTCATGAATCACACCGAGGAGACAACATTCCTTCATCAAGTAAAAAAAAAAAAAAAACATAATTTTAAACATTATTATTATTATTATTATTATCATTATTATTATTATTATTATTATTATTGTGGAAGGCCATAATAACAAAATCTGCCAACATTTCATAGATTCACTTTTTAATTTGGAGAGTCAGACAAACTATCTATTAGTCAAAAAGGTCACTAGATAGACAGTGTCACCCCCTGCTGGGTGTTTATGTGCATTGTTTTACATATTATACACACAACTGTGGCCAGCAATTCAATACAACATTTTAAAAGACTGTACTTTTGGTGCACTGACAGAATGTATGACTATTTTGGTCACGGGTTTCATATATTTTATGTAATTAAACATCTAAAAGCAAAAATCCTATCATATATTAGAGATTAGGGGTCCTTGATGAAAGGTTTGGGAACCACTGCACTATACTGGAATAAGGGACTGTACAGAAATTATTAGGGAGGAGGGCTGTTACAGTAAGTAGTTTTTCTTCTTTCTGAAGGAAGGAAAATCTTATTTTTTTAGAAAGAGTGGAGTAGGGTCTTTTAAATTAGACATAGATAGATATAATTAATTAATTATCTTTCAAGAGAGCACATCATTTGTCAATATAGCAGCTCCCACCTTCTCTTTGTTTCTACATCTTAACACAAATCAGAACTAAAATGGGTCAAAAAAAGTGTACATAAGTCATATAAAGTGACAGCTCTTGGTTTAAAAAGAAAGAATGGCTGGAATATATGCATCATTTTGCCATAAATTAATTTCACTTCTATTGTGGAATTGATTTATTGGTGGCTATGTGAAATGGCTATGACATATTAAGATTTAAATTGGAGAACACCACTTCAAATTCTTGCACTATTAGTTATTGATAGCAAAATGGATTGTACTAATCAATTTGTTGTAATGCTTTGAGATATTGGAGGGTATGAAAGTGTTGCAATGTTTCCCTTACTCAAAGGTAAGGTACAAAAAATATTACTGGAAAAAATGAAAACATAATGTCCCCTCCCCAATATTTTTCATAGAGTCCCTAACTGATTTTGTCTGAACTGTAAACAACATTTCACCTCACAAACAATTTTACAACATTGTAACCTTGTTCTAATTATCATGGTGTCGCCCACTCTAGGCATTGTGGCTTTCACAGCCAAGCTGAATGTCGATGACAGCTACCCCTGTCACACCGGAGTTCTGAGGTTTGGCACGGTTCTGGTCAACGAGGGAGGAGGCTACAGTCGTGACACGGGCGTCTTCACCTGCCCGATGGATGGCTTCTATCACATCACTATGCATGTGTCTACGTATGGGCTGGCACAGTGTGCTATACTCAAAAATGGAGAGAAAGTAGTGTCTCTGTATCACACCACTCTGCCTGATAAGTGTAGCCAAGTGGCCAGTATGAGCAGCGTGATCAAACTGTCTAGAAAAGACGAGGTCCATGTGCATATCTTTGGGCCTGGTAAAAACGATATCTTTGCAACTGAAGATAACGACACTGTTTTTACTGGGGTTCGTTTGGGTTGATGACATTAGTATCAAAACATCAATAAAAGTTCTTGGGTGTGCCAATGAGCCTGTATCATTTCAGTGTGTTTTATTATTGGGTGGAGTCTGTTACATGAATGTTACCTTGTGCTTTTGTATCATTAATGTTTTACTGAAGTTAAAGTCTCCCATCACGGGCTAGATTTTTTAAAGCCTGAAAACAGAGCCATGAGGAGGTGCAGAAGTCTAGTTTTCTCTCAGAACACTTGAATTACAATATGTTGAATGGTTATTGTGGATTTTTTTATTATTGTGTTATAAAGTGATTACAAAACAAGTGAAGACATGTGCAGGGACATATATAAAAAGACCAAAAGATATTATATAGCAACAAAACAACACAAGGGGATAAAAGCAGGTTGAAAAGTGTGTGTGTGTGTGTGTGTGTGTGTGACATATATCTACTCTTAAACACATATACTGTACACATGCACACATATCTACACATAAACATACATATATCCTTCCTTTTATGTGTAGAGCATACGGGGAACAAAAAGAAAATAAATGAGTAAAATATATATATATATAATACAGTATATATACATACATATATATTAATAATATGACTAATAATAATAAAGATGATGATGATGATGAGGTCATGATAATAATATCAATAACAATAATAATACCAACACTTACAATAATAAGTGAGATGATTAAATTATGGATTTTTTTGTCCAATGATGCCAAAAAATATTCTGCTTATTGCAGGTTTAACTTTGGTTTTCATTAGCTACATACATACCAACAATATAATACTGTGGTGTGCAGCATGCCTCAAAGCTGTTCAGTCTTCCCAACACCAGAGAGCGCTGTGACATCATCACATATTTAATAATAGAATGCGCATGCGCAGACGGTCTGTTTTCAAACGCGCAGGAGGAAGAAGCTACAGTAGAAGCGGTAGATGAAGAGAAGGAGCATCGTCTTTAGCTAGTATTGATCAGGTTTAGCTTCAATTTATAGTTTTACAATGGATTTAGAAACTGGAACATACGAACCAGGATTTGTTGGGATTCGGTTTTGTCAAGAATGGTGAGTTTGTGGCCGAATATAAGTTGGATAAGTTACACTAGCTGGCTAACTAGCTACATGAAGCTACATAAACACATGTGAACTCAATGTTGTCTTACACAGGTTTGTTTTGGGCTGATATCTGGTAATTGGTTGTCATTAAAAAGCAATAACATTTACTTTCAATGATGTCATTTATTTCATGGATAACCTGGATGCATTTTAGATGCAGTTAATCTTATTTTGGTTAGTTTGTTTTATTTTTTTACTCTTGATTTTCTCTATAATGATGCCTCCATTGTTTACTGATTGTGATGCAGCATCATTTCCACCATTGTTGATTGAACCATATACTTCATGTTTGTTTCATAGGCTAAGCTACTGGAGTTACCCTGCACTATACTCATTTTTAACAGTCTCTTCTGCACTATATTCACTTTTTTAATAGTCCTGTATCACAGCTGTTACCCTGCACTGTATTCACTTTTAACAGTTTTCTTCATCTCCTTGTATTTTTATATCTGGTATAGTTTTTTGTATTTTGCACTACTAACTTTTTTACGGCCTTTTTACTAACATGTTTTGCATTATGGAACTGTGATGCTGGAATCTTGAACTTCCCCTCAGGATCAATAAAGTTACTATCTATCTATCTATCTATCTAATTCTCTGTCTTTTTTTGTATATTGTCCTTGTGCTAAAAAAAAGAAACCCTAAATATGCTGACTTTTTTTTCCAGCAACAACATGTTATACCCTAAAGAGGACAAGGAGAACCGTATCCTGCTTTATGCGGTAAGTATCTGGTACAAAGATAAGGTCCCATAATAGAAAAGCAACTATGCAGTGGTTGAGAGAGTCCTGAATGGGGGGGCTGGGTAATCTCAGGACTTGGTCCATGTTTGACCATGACCAGTCACTCGAGTTTAGTTTACCCGGGAAGTAAACAGAGGATGAGCACAGTGTTTTTAAAAGAGTGTTGAAATCACAGTGAGCTTAAATGTACATTGTAAGCCTGTGATAATTGGTCTTTTTATCATCTTGCAGTGCAGGAACTGTGACTACCAACAAGAGGCAGACAACAGCTGCATCTATGTCAACAAGATCACCCACGAGGTTGAGTAAGTAAAAGAAACCACAGTGCCACAAAAATGACCTAGATCTTGATTTGCTTGAAATTGGCTAATGTGTCATACTGCTGTTCTCACTGCAGTTTCATCTCTGCTTTAAAGTGTAACTTAACACCCCCTGAAAATCTTGTTTTTGTTGACTTCTAGTTGTTTTAACTTCTCACCTTGCTGTAGTGTTGTACAGGTGTGCACAGGACCCTGTGGCATCACTGCTGGGTGTTGTTGTAGGTGTTACAAGGCACGTTTTTGTCTGTCTCTGTGAAACAGGCTTAAAACTTTTCATTCTGGTGTTAAGTTGTTTCCTGCTTGTTGTGCAACCACTACATGCCATTATCCCTTTACCAACACAAAAAATGGTCACTGACAAATCATTTTAAATGCATTCCCCAGACACTTTCAGGTGCAGCAGTCCTGGCATTTAATGGGATCTTTAAAAGAGAATTTCTTGATTTTAATTGTGGACATTCAGTCTGCAGAAAATACTTTTACAGTGGCATAAATACATAGTGAGTGACTACACGTAAGGCTACACATTTGTAATAGAGCACCGTATGTAATGTCCAATACTAAAAGATTTCTTGCACATTTTATATATGTAATTTCAGTCACTTGAGGGCTAATTGTTGGTAAGTCATTCAGCATCTTCCTTCTGTCTTTCTCCAGTGAGTTGACACAAATCATCGCTGATGTATCCCAGGACCCAACACTACCGAGAACAGAGGACCACCCCTGTCCCAAGTAAGTTTTGCTATAATAAGTTGACCTCATTCATTCTCTCTGGAGACCCCCAATTGTTCATCTGTTTTTTTAAGGGTGATATTCTTGTGTTGTTAGTTTGGTGCAACATTTAGTATAATTTATTTTTGGGATTTTCAGCACAGAAAAAACAGCTTTGTTTTGATGATTTGAACTTGACTCCTAAATTCCTAATTCACTGCAACAAGGTTTTATAAACTTCATCATGTCTGATGTACTAACAAACAAGTTACACTCATACCAGAAACAGCAAACTTGGTTTCTCATTGGATTCCTCATTCTCACCACCTGACAAATAAAAGCTGAATATTTACAAGGAATTTAGCCCCTTTTGACCTGCCAGGTTCTGAGAATAATACTGTACTTTACCTTACTGGATGATTGACTCTCTTCACCAACCACACATTTAGGGAGCGTACAACTTGTTTCTAGCTGTCCAAAGTTTTATATGGGAAAGGGGGTCTGAAACATTTTAAGATTTCAACTGTTTTTTTTTTTTTCTGTGGGAGCACCAACATATGTGTCCTTGGATCACACCACCATCCTTTGCTGGATGTGAAATGAGATGTTGTGACACTGAGCGGCTGTGTTTGTTATAGTTTTTAATATTGTGCTCACAACATTTCTTTTTCCAGATGCGGTCACAAGGAGGCAGTGTTCTTCCAGTCTCACAGTATGAAGGCTGAGGTAATGATCATTGTTAATGAAACACATAATGCATGAACTGTAGTCTTAACATTGTTTGTCTAGGAACAGGTTTACTAGCTTTTTGTGGTTAGTGAGGACACACCTTTGTGTGTTTTGAATTGGGGTTGTATCAGGTACTTATCCATAGTCAATGTATTACCTACAGTAGCAGACAGGAGTTACAGCACAGAACCAAATCAATGTACTGCTGTGGACAGGGCCAGCAGCAACACGTATTTCAACCACCTAAAAGAAAGGCTGACCTAAAAATATTATTTTTTTATTTATTATTATTTTTGGGTGAGCTTTTCTTTTTGGTGGCTAAAATACATTAGATGCCGACCGTCATCTACTGTAGGTAATACACTGATTATGGATAAGTATGTCATACAACACCACTTCATAACACCTGAACTATTCCTTTAAGAATTAAATAGAAGGTCTAATATTTGAAGCACATGTCCTGTTTCTCCTGACAGGACGCAATGAGACTGTACTACGTCTGCACGGCTCCTCACTGTGGACACAGATGGACGGAGTAAAGCTGGTGATAATGAACAGGTCTAACATTTTCATCTACAGCACTGTTGTTCACAAAAAGCTGCAGCTCAAATAGAGTTATTTTTTTTACTCTTACTGTGCAGTTTGTTGTCCAACAGCAGAACTGCTGCTTTCTGTAGACCCTGAACTTATCTTTGTTTGTTTGTCAGACAACCATCTTGTGAATATAATGTATTAATAGTTTTTTATAACATGTTTTGTTAGATTAAAAGAATCAGTTGTTTCAAATGTCTTTGAGTGATTTAATGAGTGAAATACGTGTAAACATTCACGTTAGCAGACACACCCATGCTTTTGGCAGCGTGAACACATAATGGGCCTCTTAAGTTTTCAGACTCCTTTTATCAAATCAGGGTTATACCACTTCTTGGTTCCTCCCACTTTAAAAGCATCCGCGCTGCTTGATAATGCAAAACAAATACTACTGATTTCCTCTTAAAACCCTCATCACTCTAAACATCACTTTGAAGCAGTCATGCCTCATTTGTGGTAAAGGAACTACCTCAGATTTCCTGTCACCATGTGGAATATTGACAGCGCCGATTCGACACGTATTTTCCAAAAAAACTTTCGGGAACTTCCTAATTCTCTTCCTAAGAACAAGGAAGGTGTACTTCCCGTGACCACACCTCATGAGGCCGCCTCCTTCATAAAGCAGCTGCACAGTCAAAGGCGTCTGTGTACGGAGCCATGGCCCAAACAGGTATGACAACAAACAGCTTATATTACACATATTACACTTGGAAATTAAATTTTCAAATATGGCATAAGCCAACTCAATTATTTTGAATATGCTTTTGATAGTCTTCAAACTGCTTTTCAGTGAACATCGTTTCAAGGCAGCAGTGGGGAGCAGTTGCCCCGAAACGACTGGAGAATTTGAAAGGTGCTGCCCAGAAAGTCGTCATACACCACACCGCTCTCCAAAGCTGCAAAGACCAGAGAGAGTGTATGCCCCAACTTGTCAGCATTCAGAGAGGGCATATGACAGACAAAGGCTTCGATGACATCGGATATAAGTGAATAGCTCTGTTGCCTTCACTGCTCACACATTCCAGGTGAATGTCATTTTTGTGTGATGTTTATATAGTGTTGTATGTACAACGGGGACGTATCGAAGGAAATTTGATCATATATTCCTTCTAATGAGTTTCTGCTAGTTTTCAATGCTATAAGATCTTCAACTGTACTTTTTGCGTTTCAGTTTTCTCGTCGGAGGAGACGGTACAGTGTATGAAGGCCGCGGCTGGGGTGTGGTAGGGGAACATGCCAAAAAAAACAATCATGACTCACTAGGGATTGCCTTCATGGGAAATTTCACAAGTGCATTTATTAATCTTTTGCATTGTGCAACAATATGAGAACATCATAATGTCTAGAAAAGAACATAAAAAAACAGTAGAGGGGTATTTTTATTTTCATTTTTATCTCTATATATCACGATATAACATGTTTTCTGGTAATTCAATAAATAATCTCTATGAAAAAAACACATTTTAAAGCCTATTTTTGTATACTCCTGTGTGAATTAAATACTTGACAAATGAAAAGTACTGAAGATGTTTTCATTTTAAGAACTTGAGTAACAGTTTTAAGTGATATTATAGAGAAAAAATAAATAAAAAAGTCTTAGCCTATATCACGTCAGATATGATGATAATGCTACTTCTCTTGATTTCAGATGACACGCCAAGCGCAGAGGCAATGACATCAGTCAAACAGTTGATGCAATCTGGAGTTTCTCAAGGCTTTTTAAACTCCGGGTTTTCCGTGTTTGGCCACAAAGATCTGGAAAGCACAGAATGTCCAGGAGGAAAACTGCATGCTGCACTACCACAGCTGAGGGGTACCCCATAAAGCTCACTGCAGGTTATGATGGTATAGATGAAAAATGTGTTCCCTTGCTTCAATCGCACATAAACCTTTACTAGCTCTTTGTTAATCCCAGATGTGGAATAAACAGGTGGCAGGATGAAAAATAACTCTATATATTAAACACTAACCCTCACATCACTTTTATCTTTTGACTTTTTTTTTTATTGTGGCTGTCTTCTGAACTAAGGGAAGGTCTGTCAGTCTTTTTCTTACAGCAGAGGGAGCCATCTCATGGGATGAGACCAATAAGCTTTAGTGCAAAATGCCTCAAAATCAATGCAATTTAATTCATATGTTGAAAAATTGTCACATTAGCTCTTACTTTTAATTTGTCGTGCTACTTTTTAGTTGCCTAAGGATATATTAAATAAAGCAATATTAATAGGGTGGGCAATACATTTTACTTAAGAATACTTTGCTTGATATTGTTATTAGTGGGCTGTGGTTTAAGATAAACATTCACATGGATTTAACTTGTTCTAATGTTATGCTACAGGTCTTTGGGAAATAAATACCATCTAATCAGCAATATGATTATTTGATTCATTTTTTACTAACTCACCCTCTCCCACAGAGGACACGGTTACCCACAGAGTCGCACTTGCTGCTTGGATTTCACCATCTGGCTCACGAGAGTCCTCCAAACTGAATTAATTCAAATGATAAAATATACTATACTGTATATAGGTCTACTAATTTTCTTTAAACGACACAAGACAAATATTGAACAGGAGGAAAGAACCAAGGGGATTACAAGTGTTGAGACAACAATGCGTGCTTTCTGCAGCGCCTGAAACATTCCCAACAAGTGCTCACTTGTGCAGCTCAGGGATTATGAAGGGCGGCCCCTATCAAATTGACTAAGAGAAGGTATAATGTTAACAGATTATATGTGTAGTTCCGGTTGTCACGTCTGATGTCTGGTATATGAACTGTGAAACACCCAACATGATGGTTGATTTGATTAGAATATTCTTTAATTAGTTATTGTCATGATAGTAGTGGCATGCAGCAATCTGTAGATATATGTCACATTACTGTAGTGGCCAATTATTCGCTGTAGTATTACCAAACAAGTTAGTTAGTTTAATCAACTAGTTGTTTAGTCTAGAAAATGTCAGAAAATGTCGATCAGTGTTTCCCAAAGCCCAAGATGACGTCCTCAAATGTCTTGTTTTGTCCACAACTCAAGGACATTCAGTTTACTGTCATAGAGGAGTAAAGAAACCAGAAAATATTCACATTTAAGAAGCTGGAATCAGAGAATATTGTCTCTTTTTTTTTACAAAATGACTCAAACCAATTAATCAATTATCAAAATAGTGGGGGATTCATTTAATAGTTGACACTAATCGATTAATCGTTGCAGATCTAGTTTATTTAATTTTGAATTGCATTTTCTGTCATTTATATTAGATTAAATGGACTACTTTCTTCTATGAGTGGTCAGAAGTGCAACCAATCTATATCATATTTTTTTTAACTAAAAAGGAACCTCTTAAAAAATATATTAATCAAAATATCTTTTTTTAATTTACCAGAAAGATGAGATTTTTATGAGAAAAAGCCTCCCACCAGACAGAAGTATTCTTGACACTCAGCAACACCAAACCACCAGAGTGTAAAGTCTGTACTGTCCCGTGCCATTAAGTGTGCCAAGAACTGTTGAAATCTTTTCCTTTGTATTTACTGGCCTTCCGAAAGACAATAAAACATTGACTAGCATGCTGTCTTAGCATGCCTCATTCATATCTGATGGGATGAATCATTCTGTGCGTTCCAATACCCATCCTACAATACTATTATACTACACAGAAAAATACTTAGTATGTCCCAATATGTCAAATGCAGTATGCCAAAATACCCGGATGTCCTACTACATCCGCTCGCATTTTGCAGTATGCAAGCCAGCATGCTTTTCTGGCTATTCTGACCTTCAATCCTCAGCGGATATATGAGCAAGAGGGTCAGAAGTTAAAGGCGCAATTTCATGATTAAGTAGTATTGTATGCATACTGCATGCAATACTAAAAGTAAAAAAGAAAAAGTAGGATTTGGAACGCATCAATTGTCTTGATGTGGGGAAAAAAAACTCTCTCTCTCTTCCTGCCACCCACACAGACACACATTCATTTTAATCATGGATCCACTTTGCCTACATTTTTATGGAAAAGCCCCATTAGCCCAAAAATAAAAGTAGAAACAATTTTATTGAAGAAGTTAATCAAGTGATTTCTAAATAAGAATAGATAATAAATAAATAAATAGTTGCATTTTCCTTCTTTTTCACTGTATTGAGACTTGCCCTAAATCTTGCAATAACAGTTTAAAAAAATAAGTGGAATCACCTCTCCCTATTTTCAAACATTTTACCCAACATGCATCTAGTTCTTTGTGTTTTACTCTGTTTGTTTAGGCCTAATACCGACAAGATCATTTAGGCTACACTTATACTTCTAACTTTTTAGAGGCATTTTGCCAAACCGTGGTGTCAACAAAGGTGCGCAGAGAGAAGAAGAAGAAGAGAGAGCGCCATAGGCCCCAGAGGGCAAGGCGCGTGTGGGAGGGTTGAGTTTCATGAGTCACGGAAGTGTTATAATTGAAGCCGAGAGTTCACCGATCAGTCACACAGATTGACAGCAATTCATCCTGGATCCAGACGTCTCTTGGCACAGTTTGGCTCAATTATTATTGAATTTAGCTTTTAATTATGGCCTTGAAGTGCCAAAACATTGAGTCACATTATTATTATTCTTACTGCTTTGATTTATCCATCAAAGTGATTACATATCTTTATTTATTTTATGTTATTTTATTTTATTTTATTTTATTTATTTATTTATTTATTTATTGTTTCATTGTTTCATTGTTTCAATATTATATTTATTGTTTTTTGTTCATTTTAAAACAACAGAACAAGCATTCACAAACGTCCCCAATAATAACATTCTCGGTATCAAAGAAACTTAATAAATCTAATATTAATATAAAATGAGCCAGTATAGATACAGGAAAAACATATTATATACCAAAATAGATATATAAGTAAAAAGAATATACACAAGTAGCAGAAATAAAATTTAAAACAATAAAATAAAATCTATTTATATGTATACATATACAGTATATACTGTATACATACATACACATATACGCACAAGCAGTATATACACATACAAAAACACATATACATATAATCAATTGATTCAATGTCTTTATTGGGTTAAATTCTGTTTTCTAAAAATGATGTTCCTCTAAGTCCTCTACTGGAACATGCACAAATTACGCCCCCAAGTGTCTCACTCTTAGATCCACTAAAGTAACGCACTACTTTGTGTAGGTAACGAGTCCTGAGCAGCTGTGATCATGCGCATTAGTTGTCACGCTGTCTGTGTGGCCGGTGCGTCTTTAGCTCCTCACCTCTTTGAATGAGCGCATCTTTGCTCTGTGGAGTTCAGTGACGCGCTCTGCTCCGATCAGCGGAGGACGCACTGTGAGGATTTGTTTTATAGTTGTGACTTTAAGAAACCTTTTTAAGAATGGACGACTTGAAAACTTCGGACCGATGTTTCCACAAGTCGTCGTTCAGCATCAGCAGCCTGTTGTTGAGACGAGACGGAGTGATGGAGGATCAGGAGAAGTCTCCAAAGGTTAGCGCTCACCAATCTGTCATGTTAAAAAGCTCGGACCAAGCCAGAGATCTTGGTGTAGTCATGGACTCTGACCTGAGCTTTAACAGCCATATTAAAACAATTACAAAGAGAGCCTTATTATTATTTATTTATTTATGCATTTATTGTTTTGTTCTAACTCTTAGTTATTTTAAATCAAAGCTTAAAACTTTCCTGTTTGAACCAGATAATGATCTTATATACCGCACTAGAGCTTTTACTCTTGTGTGTTATATTCTATTTTAGCTTTTATCCTATAGCTTTTATTTTGAGCTTGTTTTTATTTTCGAATCTTTAATGTTTTTATGTTTTGTATTTTTTTCTATTTCAAAGGTTTTTCACCTAATGACTAATGACTAATAATAATTCCAAAATGAACTGAACTTTCAACTCAACCTACAAAATAAAGGAGGGAAAAAGGGAAAGCTGTTTGTCATTGAGTGGATTCCAGTTAAAAATCTTCGAGTGAATGTTTCAATCTCTCTGAAGTTGGGATACTGCACATATTTAAACAATAACTTGACAATAAGTGTTTTAATTACGTCTTAATGTTCTTGAATGTTTATGTAAAGCACTTTGTATTGCCCCTGTTGCTGAAATGTGCTCTACAAATAAAGCTGCCTTGTCTCCTTCTTCTTCTGCGTCCCAGAAACTTCATCCAGAGGAGACATCCAGTCGAGAGGAGAAGTTTGACAGAGAAAGGAACTGCGAAAACCCCAAAAAAGTAGAAACCAAACCGACTGCAAATGGAAAACGAGATGGAAATAAAGCAGAATCAAAGAAAAAAAGTGGAGCAGAAGAAGAAAGCGTCAAACCTCCTTTCAGCTATAACGCGCTCATCATGATGGCGATCCGCCAGAGTCCGGACCGACGGCTCACACTGAACGGCATCTACGAGTTCATCATGGACAACTTCCCGTACTACCGACAGAACCGACAAGGATGGCAAAACTCAATCAGGCACAACTTGAGTCTGAATAAGTGCTTCGTGAAAGTGCCTCGCCACTACGATGACCCGGGTAAGGGCAACTACTGGATGCTGGACGCCTGCAGCGAGGACGTCTTCATAGGTGGCACATCTGGGAAGCTGCGACGCAGAGCCACAGCTGGATCCAGGACCAAGCTTGCACTGAAGAGAGGAGGAGGAAGTCGCATGATGTCCTCCTGCAACACTGCAACCAGTGTGACTTTGGGTTCGTTTTACTGGCCTCCGTTTCTGCCTCTCCAAACACCAGTGCGCACCCATCATCACCACCTCGGACCTTATCTGAGCGCGCATCCTCGTTTCCAAGACAACGCAGCATCCTTGGTGTCACAGCGGTCTCGTGCTGCTGCAGATGCGGACCGGTTCGTGCAGATGCAGCACCAGGAGATGTCTTACATCGGACTCAGCTGCGCACAATCTCGGCGTCATCAGATTGGCACCACAGCTTTCTCCACATCCATCCCTGCTGCGTGCACCCACCTGCCTCTGTCGGATCCGTACTCCTTTAACATGATCTCCGGACAAGCCAGCTACTTTTACTCCTCTCACCAGATACCGTTTAGTCCGTGCCAAGAGGAGTGCGCCACGTCCAAAGTGTCCCCAGGAGCGTTTTTATCCAAGAATGGACACTCAGACATCGGAGGGTTCTGCAATGACTTTCCAAATTATAGTCACCCTCAAGTCACTTCAAGTCCTCCTTTGTCTTGGAATATAGAGAAATAGAGTAACATATAGACATAGTACCTGATATGTAAGATTTAACACATTGCTGCAAGGCAAGGCAGCTTTTATTGTAGAGCACATTTCAGCAACAGGGCAATTCAAAGTGCTTTACATAAACATTCAAGAACATTTTTTTTATTTGCATATATGTAAAACTGAACAAAAACCAGTCAATGAAAAAAACAAACAAGAAATGTGTCAGGAGAGGTCAAGAAGCCACAGGCTTGTACAAGGGACCAACCCCGGAGAAAAAAACTATAACAAAAAAGGAAGAAAGATCTAAACTAACATAATTTTAAAAATACAACAAAAGTTAAAACAACAATAAGAAGTACACAAAATGTGCAGAAAAACCTAACCAAACAGTGGAAAACAATCCAATAAAACAATACAATGTATACAAAAGAAACAGCACAGAAAAAAAGAAAATGTATCAACATTGCAACAAAGTGCAAAAGAACATTAAGACATAATTAAAACAGTTATAAAAAACATTAAGGATTAGAAAATAAAAACAAGCTAAAAATAAAATCTATAGGATAGAAGCTAAAATAGAGTATAACACACAAGACTAAAAGCTCTAGTGCAGTATAAGATCATTAATAAAAGGCAGCAGCAAACAGGAACGTTTTAAGCTTTGATTTAAAAGAACCCAGAGTTGGAGTTGGTCCTGCAGGTTTCTGGGAGCTTGTTCCAGATATTTGGTGCATAAAAACTTTAGACCTGATCCAGATGACCTGAGAGGTCTGGATGGTTCAGAACATAGCAGAAGTTCAGAAATGTATTTTGGCCCTAAACCATTTAGTGCTTTGTAAACCAGCAGCAGTATTTTGAAATCAATACTCTGAGAGACAGGGAGCCAGTGTAGAGACCTCAGAACTGGACTGATATGATCCACTGTAGAATTTAGATTAACAAAGTTGGTATATAAAAGGCCAGAGAGCATCCTGCAAATTGGAATTTCTTGAGTTAATGAAAAGCCTGAAAGATATCCTGCAATAATGTCTTTGATACAGTGAAAGGTATCTCAATTGAAATGGGAATGTTTTGCACTAGATTTCTATTATTTCATCAGAGCGAGTGTTAAGCAATTTATGTCAAATTAACAACAATTAGGCTTCTTCTGACAGACGCCATTTACAAAAAAAATGTGCAAAAATTGTATGTGGTTATTTTAAAACACATCAATGTAACCAGGGACAGGGTCAAATTATTATTATTATTTTTTAAATGTAATTAATTGCCACCTAGTCTGCATTTGTTAACTGAAACTATTTTCCTGTTTCTGAATCAGTGCTCTCCACTTAATTCTTCTCATGAATTATTTTCCACATATGTGTATGCACTTGCCAGTATAGACATTCAAGTTATGTTTAGGCGCATGTCACAGTTTGAGGCCTAATGCCATCATCTGAATTTATCTGCAAAATACACGAAAACTGTCATTTAAAAAAAAATGAAATAAAATAAAAACGGAATAATCATTCTGTCTGAAGTTATTACCAGCATGTTTACTGAGACATTTAAAGAAAAAATGGAAGTTCTGATATGAGCAAGTTATGTAATGAAATAATTTTTTAAATCGTTTTAAAATATAGAAAATTATACAGTGTGAGTGAAACAAATACAATTTTAAATTTGCTGCATTTTATTGTCTTTGTTAATGTTGCATCTAAAAAAAAAAAAATGACATTAGGCTACTATTTTCATTAGGCTACATGTAATTAAACGATAAATAATGCATTTTTAATTGTGTTTTCCTTTCACCTCATTAAAACCTGCTGTTGTTGATTGTTCTTATTTGTGCTGTTATTAAATGTTTCACTCTGGAGAATTTGAGCCCACACAACAAGGACGATAGATGGACTGATTTAATTATTGAAAGTGTGAAATCATGGAGAGGAGGCCTCTTTGTGGAACAAGATGTGATCTTATGCTTTTTTTTTTTTTTCATAAAGGATCAACAGTTCAAATGTTCACCTGAAGCTTTCCTGAGGAGACATCATGTTGAAACAGTGCACAGACTGAACATGTAGACATTTCCAGTCCAGCTGATCTTATTGATCTGTCTTGTGTTTCACTGAGAGGCTGACATCACTGCCTGTTCAACTTTCCCTCACCTCTGATATTAATTCATAAGCAAAATAGATGTATGCGGATATGCAGCTCTGCTTTCTGAGACAAAAGAGTCTTTATATGAAGAGACCCCAGCCTGTCACCTCTCCAAGCCCAGCCACATTCACACAGTCTCCTGTGGTTGGAGCAGACTGGGCTGGATCAGGTAACTGCACTGTTGGCAAAACTCACAGTCTAGATAGATGCGAAGATAATAATATTTTCATTACTTGCATGAGTAATTGTGGTCGCAGAAAGCAAAGAATCAACAGGTTTATGGTGCGAAGTGGAGTTTCCCTGAAGGCAGGAGTAAGAAGATACCGTTAGTGTCATAAATAACCACATTTTTTTGACAGCTCTACTGATAACAGAGCTATATGAACCACCCCTGCTAATACAGATAAATTAACATATGCTTTCGCTTAACAGTTTGGTGCTGATATATCTGTTCATGTGCTGAAAGTTGTGTAAGTTACATACAGATAATGGTTTGACCAGCATGACTTCTGATCTTGATGCATGGTGTTGAGCCCACTTTGTGAATTTTTCCCACCAAAATTAATATAAAGTGAAACAGTTTGTAGTTAAATTATTTAAGGGACTGTATGAAAATTATGAGCAGGAGTCACAAAAGGGGGAGCGTTGTGTACATTTTTATTTTAGATGAAAGGAGGGTAGCAAGAGAGGGGGTTTAAATTTTCTAATTACAGATTTATATTTAATTTCATTCTTCCCTTGTAAGATTAATTTTAAAATAATAATAAAACAATTCAATTATTAAAAAAAAAGATGTCTTTCCTGTGAGCCATTTCGAAGGGACACATCTCTATATCAGGGATTTATTTTACCTATCAAAATAAGATTGTAGGACCAATATGTTACTTTTACAATTCAGAATAGACCCAGATCTTCATAGTTATTAGTGATTGAACATTACCTCTCCACAGAACACAACTACAGCAGCTCCCACCGTCACTATTTTGCATCAGAAACGAAAGCAGAAGAGTGAAATGTGTCAAGTGCAGCTGAAATTTAATAAGTTCAGCATCATATAGAGCAGTCCAGTCACACAGTAGTTTGTGAAATAGACACGAAATTGTATGTATTTGATTCATGTACATAGACACAAATTTCACTTTAATTCTTATGTGATCCACGTAATTGTGAACTGGGAACAGAGCGGGAGGAGGTCGGGGTGGATGGGAAACACCAGACTGTCGCCCAGGAGACCGGTGTCTGTCTCTGTTACATAACGTCCATACTTAAGTTACGCCACTTTCAGTGTTATTTTAACCAAAACCACGTTCTTTTCCTAAACCTAAGTAGTTTTGTTGCCTAAACCTAACCAAGTTGATCTGTTCTAACTTCTTACTAAGTCATTTTATTTTGAAAAGATTGGAGCGGAAACTGACATGTATTGCTGGACATTTGTAGGAAAATGCACAAAAAATACATCATTTAAAAGTTGTGCTGAACCAAAAAAAGGGAAATTTGTGTCTATGTGCATGAATCAAATAGATTAGATTTCGTGATTCACAAACTGCCGTGAGACTGTGATGCACAGAGCCAACATATTCCTCCCCTAACACAACCCAAAAATGTCCGTACAGTCCCTAAAGAAAGCAATGCCATAACCGTGGTAAAGTGCATTTAAAATGTAATCTTCTGTTGTTTCAGAGTAATACAAGTATTTTCTTCTTGTAAATCTGTGTTAACGATTGTAGGTTAATCTCTGCTCTCTTAACTGCAAAAGATTACAGCAGTTCCATCACCCACTGAGCTCATTTTACAGGCCCACTGCTCCACAGTTTAAGATGTAAGTCTTTTGGCTGAGCTAGGTGTGCTTCATAAAGATATAGTACAACTCTGGAAATCAATCCCTCACACTCGCCTCTCCCAACAGCACACAGGCTGCCATTATCCGCAGCAAGTGGCTTCCATAGGTAGATCTGCCACTCTTTGAAATAAGGTGGGTGGGTTGTACACCCCTAGGCGTCTGTCTGTCTCTTGCCAGAAAGCCAATCTCTCAATGTCTCATTGCTGCTGTGTAGATAATGTAGCCTACATCCCCGTCTCACACACACACTTTACCCTGCTTCTTGTTGTGTTAAAGAGCAAAACAAAGACTTATCTGTTTGGGTCTGCGGTATCACTTTGGCTGCTCCCTCCACCATCTCTTTTCCTGTGACAATTTCTTTAACAGTAAGGGTCTTTGTGGTCTATATGAATACCACATCCTAAAACAGCATAATAATAATAATCCTAATCATGAAGGATATCATCTTCTCTTCCTCTTTGGTCTCATTTTGACTGACAACTACATTTTGCAGAGCAGTCCAACCCTCTTATCATTAGCCTGTAGAGGTGGAATAGGTCTATTATTCAGACAATTTTCAGTAAAAGTCACATTCTACCTGCAAACTGTACTCTGTAAATATACTCTCTTATATAAGTGAGATTCCTGCATTCAAAATTGAGTACAAAATGTACTCACAGTATCAAAAGTAAAAGTAGGCTACACATAATGCTGTAGAATATGGACCCAGTCAGTGTTATAGTATTATTATTACTATAGGCTATTGTAAGAGGGTTATTATATTCGATGCATTAACAATCAGCATTTTAATCATTATACTCTATTGGCTGTATATCAAGTTCAAGTTCAAGACCTTTATTTGTCCTCGAGGGGCAATGTGTTTTGCCGCAGTAGCAAAAAAAAACAACAACAACAACAACATCTCATCACAATAAGACAATATACACATACTGTACATTCCCACATACTAAAACACTGAAAAAGGTGAAAACCTTGAAGTACCAAAAATTAAAAGAGTTACAATATTAAGATAATGACTAGAACAGAAGAACAGGCATGGGTGGATGTACTCTGTAAAGTACTACCTGTACTTTACAGAGTATATATTGTATTTTACATGCCCACTATGTTTTTTAAATATTTATCTGCAAAATAACTGTAATTGTTTATACTACCTAGTGGGTTAAAAAATATGTATAATATTTACCTTTGAAATTTTTTGTAGAAGTACAACATAGAATACAATTTAAATACTAGAGTACACGTACAAGTACCTCAACATTGTACAGTAAGAAAGTATTATTTACAACAAGGATGGTATTTTTTTTTTTTACTGATCTCAATAACCAGAATTTATTTTTTCACTTTCTGTTATCTCAAAAACCATTAGAAATACACATATACAGTAGTTATGCCTGTCAAAATTGGACAATTGTCATCACAATTAAAAAAAAGATCCTACAGTAAAAGTAAAGAAAAAAGAACACTAATGTCCTTGTTGTTAACAAATTAATTATCTTAATTCCTAATAAATTGCTCCATACTGATGCCATCTCTTTTTGTTTCATTTTTTTTTAAATTTATAAGTAAGAAAGTATTATTTACAACAAGTAAATGTTTGTTTTATGTACATTTCCATGGGACTGCAGTAACCCAGTAACATCATCCTTTTGTATCTATCATTCTCTTTTAAAACATCATCTTTTTATCTCCCTATTAAACACCATCCTTTTAGCCATCATTCTTTTACTTCTATCTATCTACCTATTTATATTAATTCCATCTTATTTTATCTTACTCTTTTTAATCTTGCCTTAATTTGATTTGCACCCTGACTGACAGCCAGCCACCCCCACCCCTCTCAAGCGCACACACACACAACAACATGATATAGATCTTGCCCAGTTATGTTGGCTTTTTAAAGTTTTCTTTCTTTATTTATTCATTTATTTGTTTATTTATTTTTCTTTATTTATTTTTAACTTTTTTCTTTCTTTAATCTTTTTTTCTTTCCATTTTGTTTTATCCATATTTCATTTTATTTTATTTTATTTTGTTATGAGGAAAAGGAAGAAAAAAAAAAAAGGAAAAATGTATATATGTATAAAAAAAAGAAGAAAAAAAAGAAAAATCTCCTCTGTCCTCCCTCCAATGATTTCCTATGGATAGAAAAGGGCATAATAAACCCTGAGCTTTCAACCAGGCTCACGAATTTACGAGTTTACGAGTAACCCGGAAGTTATTACAAAAACATTGAAGCGCGTACTTGTTGACCCGGAAGTAGCTGGATCCACGCTGGTGAGGCTGAATCGTTGCGGATACGAAGAGAAAGCACCCGGTGGAGACGATCTGAGAAGAAAGAGAGTTTATTAATAATCAGCAACCATGTAAGTATCTATAATGATCGATCAGTCTTTAGGAGAGTTGTTAGTTTCGGTCTGAAGAGGCTGAACTCTGAGCTGCAGCAGCCAGAAGCTAACAGTCAATGATAAGTGTTAGCAGCTGAGGCCGGCTAGCTGGAGTTAATATAAAGCCTTTGTGTGGCTTTTCTCTGCTATATTTTCTCCAGCTCAACTATTTTACAATCACTTTACACTTACAATATATTAATAAAATGCCTAATGCATCTTTTTTCAGCTGCTGTGGTTAAAAATTGTAAAGTTGTGAGTCAGAAGTCACACAATAGCATTGATATCAGCTAGTTAGTTAGCCAAATGCTAATATCAAGCTCTAGTGTTTGAGCATGTGTTGTCTTGCATGATACAGCTTGTAATAACTTATTATTTTTTATGTTATTTTTTATTATTTATTATTATAGAATAACTTTCCATGCTAGAGCTATATGGTTCAGAATAAACTCAGTCTTTTAACCACAGGGATAAACGCCTTAAAGTAAAAAATACATTTAATTTTTTTGTTTGTTTGTTTTTTTAACTGTATTCTTTCTTTTTATTATTATTATTATTATTATTATTATTATTATTATTATTATTATTTATTTTATTAATTTTGAATGTTGAAGTTTTTTTTCTCTAGTGTACTTAATGAGTTCGTCTATAAGCTCATCTACTTAATAATAGGTTAATAAACTATTGTAATTACGAACTGTAAATTGCATATATGAAAACAACCTTGAAAAGATAAAATATAAAAAAAATTTAAAAAAGTAAAAAATAAAACATCATCCACCTACTGAAAACTGTAGGTGAAACAAACATATTCATATTTAACTTTGTGTTAGTGACAATGTTTCTTTGCTGTGACAGAAGTTTGAATCCTCTGATAATAAATGTGTCACACTGGTGAAATTCATATATTGCTGTGTTTTCCAGGTCTTGTGAACGAATTCACTTTTATTTATTGTCTTACATTTTTATTTTGTTTTTATTTTGTTCTGTAAGAAGTCACACAATCAATTAGACAAAAGGGAAAAAACAAGATAGGCAATGAATTCCAAGAAAATCACAGTAAAAAACATTTAAATCAATACAACCGAACAACATAACAGAATATTTTCCACAGATTAAAAAGACGTCGGCTGAAAAAATTGTATATTAAGCCTACTATTATTACTACAGTATAAAGCTATTTGATGATGTAATGCCAGACAAAAACTGGCAATATTATTATCATATTTATGCCATTCTGATTATACTTATTTATTTATTATTGATTTTAATTGTTATTGTTTTGTGTAATTTTCAGGAGTCTGTTAACAAAGCCCAAGTCAGAGATGACCCCCGAGGAGCTCCAGAAACGAGAGGAAGAGGAGTTCAACACCGGCCCTCTGTCGGTGCTCACCCAGTCCGTCAAGAACAACACTCAGGTTCTCATTAACTGTCGCAACAACAAGAAGCTGCTCGGAAGAGTCAAGGCTTTTGACAGGTACTAAGCTCAGTCACTGACTTATTACTCAACAGAGTAGGATATGAGGTTAATACGTGATTATATCAAGTAATTTTGTAATATTTCACATTTTTGCTATATCATTTAATTTAGGATGGTATTTTTCTTTATTGATCTCAATAACCCAAATTTATTTTTCACTTTCAGTTATCTCAAAAACCATTACAAATACACATATATAGTAGTTTTGCCTGTCAAAATTGTATTATTAATATTGGATAATTGTCATCACAATTAAAAACTCCTACAGTGAAAGTAAAGAAAGAAGAACACTAATGTCCTTGTTGTTAACAAATTAATTATCTTTATTCCTAATCAATTGCTCCATACTGATACCATCTCTTTTTGTTTCATTTTTTTAAATTCAATTTAAGGTATATATCAATAGGCCTCATACAAGAATGTTTTTGTATTCTTATCCTAAACCTTTTTTTCCTGTGAGGCTTGCACATACGAGTGTCACAAGTCCAATTCACCGACCTCTCTTAACTGGATAAACTTGACATCAATTGCTTATTTCAGCCTGATGAAGGCCACTTGTTCATGAGGAATAGTGCATGAGATTTGTACATTTGCGTAATTGATGCCCCCTAAAATGACCACACTATGCCACCAGTTCCTCTCCCTGTGTGGGCCAGTCGCATTCACAAAAATGTTACCAGAGAGTAAAAAGAAGACTTTCACATATCCAGGCCAACAGTAGGCAAAAATCAGAAAAATATAGCAGTGTCAAATTGGTGAAAAATATTAATGGTACAGCTGCCAACGACGTGTCATCAGAGCAGCGCAGTCCATGATTAATATGAGAGGTGATCGAGGGGATGTGACACGGAGATATTGAACGAGATAACATTATAGCCTACAGTAAGTTCAGCACTCGAAATTAAGGCGTTGTCCCGGCGACAATATAGCACCTGGGACACAAAGATACAGTGTCTGGGACAGTAGAGAGAAATTTCATTACAAATAAAATTATTTTATGCATCATATTTTTTTTTTACCAACCTTAGAGAATTTTAGAGAATAAAATGGAAAGATTAATTTTTTAGATTTACCATGAGATATGTTCAAAGTGTGTGTATGTAAATTTCCATCGCTGTATACCAGAAACAGGTTTGCGTTTTTGCACTGCAGTTTGCAGTGATGCATTTATTGATGAAACGGTTAGAAATAAACAAGAAACAATAACTCAACCAATGACTAAAAGAATAATAATAAAAGGGAACTCCCACTTTGGGCCAGAGTGAGTCGATGAAGTGATATTAACTTGCATAGTTTTTAATTATAGCTGCACAATTAATCAAAATTTTATCAAAATCACAATATGGCCTACTGCAATTTTCAAATCGCAGTATTTGTTTAAATCGCAATTTGTTTTTTGTTTTTTAAAGGCGTAATGTTAAATTGGATATTGTGTTGCTGCAGAGATGTCCTGGCCTACACATCATATTCTACAGGCTTAAGAAATCCCTTCAAAAATCACACCATAAACATTATATTATGTTTTTCAATGAAAATAAGAATAATGATTTCATAATTGTCATACCTTCTAATATTGCAAATCATCTTGCAATTGCAATATTAGTCAAAATAATTGCAATTAGAGATTTTCTCAAAATCGTGCAGCCCTAGTTATAATAAATAGTTTATAATAAAACTATATTCATTATGTAGGATGAAAAAAATCACTTCAATTTGGGACTATGGTTGTCAAGTCAGGTACATTTGAAAGTAGAATTCAGGACAGTTGTGGGACACTGAGGTAAAAAGTTAATTTGGAGCCCTGTGTAGGTGATGTTATACAGTTTATAGCACCAGAGGATGACACTGAACAGCAACCTGCTTAAAGACCCGAGACAGCTGCTGTCACAGTGAGAGACGTTTTTTAACAACTACTGAGCTGTTTAAGGTGCCGGAATAATGTCAAGAAAGATCACAAAATCATTAAAAAAAACTATATTATTAATAAAAATAATATAGTGAAGACAATATTATTTTTGCATTAAGTTTGTCTGAGTTAAATATTTTGTTTGTTAATTTCAGTGAAATATTTAAATTCCAAAATCATCCAGATTGAGGTAATCTGTAATACTATATTTCAGTGTTTTAAGTCCTCCCTGTCGTTTCAGGCACTGCAACATGGTGTTGGAGAACGTGAAAGAGATGTGGACGGAAGTTCCCAAGAGCGGGAAGGGAAAGAAGAAGTCTAAGCCGGTGAATAAGGACCGCTACATTTCTAAAATGTTCCTCAGAGGGGACTCTGTCATCATCGTGCTGAGAAATCCTCTCATCACCGGAAAATGAACTCTTTATAGGCGTCCAGCTGAATCCCTCACAGAGCCCTTTTTCTTTTTTTTTCTTTCTATTGTTGAGTTGATTTGAAGGCAGTGGACTGTCATTAATGGTTTGTTTTGTTGTTTTGTCGTTGGATCACTGCAGTCACTATGAGATGAGAACCATAGTGTCAGAATGATGTCTGTACTTTTTGGAGAGCCATTTAGTCACAAGAATACCTGGTTTTGCGTTGACAACATAAGTCCTCTGTATTTTTCATTTTAATAAAAAAAAGTGATGAATAGATTGAAGTGTTGAGAAGGATTCTTTTTTCATTTTAAGCTTCTTAGTTTCTCCTGCTTTGAAAACATTATTTAAGGCTAGTTTGATTTGAGGGTGTTACATATTCTTTATTAATAAGCTCATTCATTTTCACCATTACTGAATATTTGGAGATTATATTATACTTGTGGTGTGTTTCCATTCTTCAAACCAATCAATCAATCAAACTCTTTTTGTATAGCAACAACTTTCATACAGGTTGGAGCAGTTCAAAGTGCTTCACAGATGTCTGACAAGCCCAATGTAAGACAGAACAAGTGTGAACAGTGAAAACAACAGAAAAGACAAAAACAATTTAACAATGACATAATTTGAGACTGATGCATGCAAGACAATAAAATGATAAAAATGGAATAAAATTAAATTAAAAGCTATGATAACAGTAATGGTAGTAAAAAAGTGGGAAGTAAAAACTAGAATAATAAAATACAACGAAATTATACAAATTAAATACAATAAAATAGGTGGTTATTTAAATTATAGAATCAAATTTTACAATTTAAATACAATAAAATAAGTAAATAAAAAAATGACTGGCTGAATAAGTAGGTTTTAAGTTTACTTTTAAAGATTTCAAGACTTCCAGTAGCTCTCAGATATATTATTATGGAGCATATAGCTAAAAGCTGCCTATATAATACTGTTTTGTTGTTTTTTTTTTATAAATCTCTCATCTATTGCACACTACATCAGATGTATCAGAGAAAGCCTCGGCAAAAACTTATTTTTACTCCATTTTTTTCTCGGGTATCCTTGTCACCCTCCTCCTCCTCCTCCTCCTCCTCCCGCTGTCACCCTTCACTCTCCCCTGACAGCATCTTAGGTGTCGGGCTTGATTTCAGTCAGCAGCGCTCAATATGCGACAAACTGCCGTTTAAAGGCCCGCTGCATTATTGATGAGACCAGATGTGCTGACTGTCACTTCACACCCTCGTCTCGCTCCCATTTCAGGCCGTTCCCCTCCGCCGCTCAGCCCCTCCTGACCACTTTGTTAATTGTCTTAATAGCTTAACAGCTAGTCTCGCCTTACTTCCCTCGAACAGTTGGCACCTAACCTCTCGCTCTTTTGGAGCTCTCAAATTTAGTGGTCAAGTGTACGGAATTTTGATTGTGTGAGTAAATAAAAAGCTTGTCTGTGTATTTTACAATTTTGGGAGTAGCTGAATGGCATCGATTTCTGAATGAGTGTTGAAATCCCCTTTGGTTTAGCTGCAGGCCTTTATAATTAGAATATATCATCTATTTTAAAGCATTATATTCCCTTATTAAAATCTACTTCACTGTGCCTACACATTCCTTCCTGTTACAGTAGTCTGTTGTCCTGATTTAATGTATCATACCTTACATGTTACTACTCTCTCTGTTGACCCCAGCATGCCTAAAGGCCATCACCTGTGGTAGGTCTGTGTATGGGCAACTAGTCCTCACTGATTTACAGCTCTCAGGTGAAGCCTGCTGGGTCACCAGGAGAATCCATCTGTGCACTGAATCTGAAATGCAGTGAACTTTTATGACTTTTCTATGACTAATGTAATGGTACATATTGCTCTCCTGCTGCAGGCAAATCTTGACTTGTACCAAAAGTTTAAGGAGATCGTGTTGCAGGTACCGGAAAACTGACTGACTGAACAAACCAGCCCGAGGCGTAAGGAAACACAGCAGCTGCTGCTGAGGGCCCTGTGGCCACCAGGAGGCCCCCAAATGAGTCAACTGCTTGCTACTTTCTAAATATTGAGGTCATTTTAATCTAATCTTTTTGCACAGATGTTCTTTTTACACTTTCATTAAAAAGAATACTGCACTGAATAACATTAATGTTTGCCAGGTTCATCTAATATGATGAGAAATGAGGAGAAAATGAGCTAATTAAGGTTAAATCAATTCAAGAGCTCTGCAGGTGAAAGAGGAAAACTAAAAGAAATACTTCATATAAAGTATGATTTAAAACATGATATTCATTTGGCAAGGCTGAGATTATTTTTTTCAGTGATTATATTTTTAGTTGCATATAATATAGTTTGGCATTGCCCAGTTAATTGGAACCCCACCTTTTTGTGGGGGAAATATAAAAGTGGTTACCTTTAAGTTTGAATGCTTTGCCACTGCTTGTTGTTATTTTTCAGGACACCACATTTCTAACATACTTTTTCCTTCTACATGTGTCTAAATGTGTTGGCATGTAGCGTCACCGGAGCCACAGTTGTTAGTTGCAGAAACATTTGGCCATCTTATACAGTATATGAACTTTATCTCCTGTTGGTCTAACACAATCACATTTCTCTCCTCACTGTTAGACAGATGTGCTCCAGCTGTGATGTGACCATCATTTGTTCAGACATAGAAAGAAGAGACAGCAGAGAAAACCTGGTTTGCAACTTGATGAGGAGACACGTTTTAATCACATCTTCATTTATTCAGCCTATTATGTTTTTTATATTTAGTGCAAGTGTTCAACATTCATTCAACACAGTTTGTTTCTACCGATTGATGTTATGAGATGAACAATAACATGTCATTTCTCATCCTGATATTGATTTTCTCCATGGATTGAGCGTTTTCTTGCACAATATTTATATAGCACTTAAACCTGCTTTATAATAAAAAAAAGACATGAAAATCTCACTTTTTAGAATATGGGACCTTTAAGTATTTGAGTAAATGTACTTATTTACATTCCACCACTGATTAGGCTACAGTTCTGACACCAAGTGTGAAACCTCAATGCAACAATGAAAGAACTCTCTATTATGTAGTATATGTGTGCAATGTTTGGATGGGACTGTGTTTTCAGCTAGATGTACATGTGTCTTTCAGGCCTTCAGGATAGATAAAGCCTTCTAATTATGCTGAATTACAAAAATGAAGACAGATGTGCCTTTTTTTTAAGCTAAAGTGAACAAAAAGAAGTTTGCTTCAGAAGACAAAATTGGGCATATCAAGTGAATTGAGCTGCTTATAGGGCATGCACCAGAAATTCTGCATAGGGCCTCAAAAAACTTGAGCTGGCTCTGCAATGGATGGTGGGTTGCAACCAAAATTAGGATAATTTCACTTTTAGGCTATTTATTTCAAGTAAAGTAAATCTATCTGAAGGTTATTTTGGATGAAATCACATCTCAAAACAATTCCCCCTGCAGCATCCAGGGACAAAGCACTGTCAAATAGCTTGGTGGGTCTATTTTGGAGATGCCCGAGATAAAAACAACGTTGGGGACCTCATTTGTTGGGTATCATCGTGCGCTTTTCTCATGTTACTTCACTCATCTCAAAGACACTTCAAGAAGTCTCTTTCCCTCCACATTTTTGGGTGTTGGTGGTGGTGGTGAGCTATCCATGAGCAGGAAGGCAGATGTTTTATTCAGTAGGTAAGCGATAAGAGGGGGGAAGTGTGATTATGATAGCGATCGGCCATGCATCGATACTCGAGCCTCCGGGCAACGTGACACCGAGCAGCAGCGCGCATCGATCGGGGCCCGGGAACCGGAGCCGCCCCGCAGTTTGTTTTCAAGCAGAGCCGCGGTCCGGGTGTCAGAGCCGGCCAGGCCAGGTGGAGAGAGAGAGGAGAAGATGAGGAGGAGGAGGAAGAGAGGGTGTCAGCTCCGTAAACACACAAACACCGCCTTCACTCATCTCTCTTTAAGTGTGAATGACAGTAAACTGCAAGGACACAGTCAGTGACAGCCACAACAAGAGGGATCAGGTGCATCATGTAGACCTGTAGGCCTATTGACAAACAACACTGCTGCAGGGGCAAAGAAAAGTGAGATAAAGGACTAGGACTTTAGAAAATGAATTTAAAATTATATTTTCATATAATAGTTTCACCTGGAGATGATAAGGACTACTATTACCCTGCACTATACTCATTTTTAACAGTCTCTTCTGCACTATATTCACTTTTTTAATAGTCGTGCATCACAGCTGTTACCCTGCACTATATTCAGTTTTACTTTGTACTTTGCACTACTAACTTTTTACTGCCTTTTTATTAACATGTTTTGCACTATGGAACTGTGATGCTGGAAACTTGAGTTTCC
>CAKAOH010003795.1:0-20696 GCA_916701665.1 Sebastiscus tertius
CTGCATACCTTGGTTGTAACGAGTGGTTATTTGAGTTACTGTTGCCTTTCTATCATCTCCAACCACTCTGCCCATTCTCCTCTGACCTCTGACATCAACAAGGCATTTCCGTCCACACAACTGCCGCTCACTGGATATGTTCTCTTGTTCGGACCATTCTCTGTAAACCCTAGAGATGGTTGTGCGTGAAAATCCCAGTAGATCAGCAGTTTAATACTCAGACCAGCCCGTCTGGCACCAACAACCATGCCACGTTCAAAGTCACTTAAATCCCCTTTCTTCCCCATTCTGATGCTCGGTTTGAACTTCAGCAAGTCGTCTTCACCACCTCTAGATGCCTAAATGCATTGAGTTGCTGCCATGTGATTGGCTGATTAGCTATTTGTGTTAACAAGCAATTGAACAGGTGTGCCTAATAAAGTGGCTGGTGAGTGTATATTTATATTTATATTTATATTTATATTTATATTTATATTTATATTTATATTTATATTTATATTTATATTTATATATTTATGACACTAATTTGTCAAAACAGCTGGACAAAACAAAAAAAAATCTGCAAATCTTCACCTTTGAGGAACTGAAACCAACTGTTTGGTATTTTTTCTTGACAAGATAAATTGGTTAAATCAAATTATTGTTGATTCATTTTCACAATGATCTAATCAAATAATTAATTATTTTATCATTAAAAGTATATATTTCTAAGTCCTAAACTTTGTTTTTTTATCCATGAATAAATAACTTAATTCATATAATTATTAGATATTTGAACAAGAGCTGACTTCCACTCTCAGCTTGTCTTAATGCTTCCTTTAACCTTATATCAATTCATTTGTCACTCCTCAGTACTTGACCTGTTTGAAGACATCAAGGTCTCTGACAGACAAGCTGTCATTTGATGTCGGACTACAAGAAGATTCAATAGGTACAGTATGACTAACAGGCACTTTACAGAGTTCACTTGGCTTTTTACAGCTTTTAATTGAATCCAGTCCTCCTGAGAAGCCATTTCAGGGCAACCTGACCTTGAGATGGAATCAATACCCGTGGGAGAAATACTGTAAAAAACCCTTACAGAGCTATAGTTGACATTTGAACTACAGAAATGCTTAAAGCCATTCATCAAGGAGAAAAAAACACTTCAACTGCTCCTTCAGTCTTCCTCAGATGACGGCTGTTTTTATGCTTTTTGCCACTCAGAACAGATAGACGGATGCTTTAACAACAAAGAGGAGTCAGGATTATCTAAAATAGCACGTATATGACTGTGTGGGACAAATGTATGTATGTATTCTACTTGATCATCATTAAATGAATAATGTTTTTGTGTATTTGTGTCAATAGGAGAGGCCTGCTGGTGGACCATCCACCCTGCGTCCAAGCAGAGATCCGAGGGAGAGAAAGTCCGCATCGGAGACGACCTGATCCTAGTCAGCGTGTCGACAGAGAGATACCTGGTAGGTCAAGTCCAATATCTCAACAATGAAACTTACATATAAGTGAGAATAAAATGAGAAGGTTAAAGAAATCTTAGAGGTTTAGTACGAAGACTCTGATGCATATTTTTTGGATATAAAATGTGCAATTAATTTTGCTAGAATCTAATCAGTTCAGTTAAATAAAACTTTATTTACTCCCCCTACAGTCAACAAATACACCAACAATAAGTGAAAGAGGAGAAAAACCCCACTGCTCATCATAAAGCCAAAGCAATCAAAGATTTTAAGATGAAAAGCCATGGCACACAAAGTAATGAAGCTTCCATCCCGGTTGGGGTGGCTGCTTGCCATCCTGTGTGGTTGGCTTGTCAATATTGCGGCTCTTGCAACAGCCCTATCTACTACTAATTACTTTCAAAATTACATGTATTTTTCTTTATGTTAAGTCATAAATACAATGCATACAAATACAGGCACAAACTACACTGCACATAATGCTATGCAGGGTTAGAAATTGGCACCAGCCACCAGCCAAATGCTGGTAAAATATGCAAGTAGCTGCCAGATTTGCTTCACACACCAGCCAAAAAAAAGCAATGGTAATCCATGGAATGGCAGGTGGACAAAAAAGTTAATTTTCAACACTGCTGTTATGTTTCATCTGTAGCCTGCTATTCCAAAGTGTCACTTGCCAGCTTGCTGAAAACAATTCAGATGATTTAGACATTATGGTCAGTTAGCATTTTGATTTGGATGCCATGAACCAAAGCACTCCCACAGTAACTCCTCTTCTTTATCAACAGAGAATCATCTGTTTTAAACTCGCCATCACACACTTGAAAGAATGTTTAAAAGACGATGGGTTAATTACAACTCGAGCATTTCTCATTAAATCAGCAGGCGTCCACTCAGTTTCTCATTTCCAGATAAGAGGTTTTTGTCTCATGAATATTTACAGTTTTTTCAGACAGTCTGGATACATCAGACACAGCATCTTGTTTCTGATGCACACTGTATCATCTCCCTGTGTCTGGTTTGCTTGTCAGATCTCTCAGAAATCAGATTTTCTCTGCTGTTGTTTTTCGGGGCTTCCTTATTTCGCCACCAACTGTTTTCATGTCAGACAGAATCGTCTGCTCTACACTTGCAAGCATTTACACGCCGACAATATGCCAAGTGCAGAGAGGGATGGTGGTTTTTTTGGAGATTATGCGCCCCACATAGCTGGAGTTATCTGCTTTGGTTCACTGTCTGCCTAAAAAAAAAAGCACTTTGGAAAGTTTCATAGCCGTCGGATAGCGCTGATAGCCGTCTCACTCCAGCCGGCCTCAAAGTGACGAGGCAATTCAAGGTGGAAACTTTAAAACTTTATGCTACTATCTGTAATGGAAATCTGATTACGTGTAAAGCCTTCCTGTGCAGAATCTTTTTTTAAATATTTTTTTTTTTTTAGGGAAGGCACCCATCTGACTGATGAGCTTAGAGTTAATGCTGTCTCCCGTATGCAGAGCTATACACCCGACCTCAATTAACTTACTTGGTAAAGAGAGAGGAGAGGGAGATTTCAAGAGGATGAGGCCGAGGCTGCGAGAGAAATGGAAAGAAGGAGGGACGGCGACGTGCCGCGCATAGGAGAGTGAGCAGCGTCGGCTTCTAGTGGCTGCTCTGGCCCCTTCAGGGAGGGAAATGTGCAATTAAAGCAAAACTGGCTAAGAGCCAGACTTTCATCTCCCCCGATGGGAAATCTTCACCTGATTGGGCCCGACACAAGCTCAGCTTTTGAAGAATGGGACACATCAGAAATTCAGGGAGATGCAATCAAGCGCTCCATCATTGTGAACAATCATAGGGGTTGTGACACAGTGTTTTTAGGGGATCGGCGTAGTGTTGCTTTGCGTCTTTGTGTCCAGTTAGGCTGAATTGTGTCAGCCAGTTTTGCTTTGCTCTGCATGTAGTGTTCAAGCCCGGTGCCGGGGAGAGCTGGTGCACAAGAAGTTTGACTTCATACAATTTATAATCCACACATCTGTAAACAAGTAGGAAAGGAAATGCATATACTGTACATTTTTGAAGACAGATTAATAAAAACCACTAATTGGATGGTTATATTCCGCCCAACAATGATGTAAAAGTGCATCGTTTTCAGGGGAATTCATTGAGGTGGAACAAGATGTACCACATTTATATGTTTATATGTTTTTTTCAATCAACACATCAGCTCTTGCAAGGCTGTAGCTGAAGGCTAGCATCATTTCGAGCTTTCCCTCGCCTCTGAATCCTGCCTGCAGAGACATGGGAGCCGCTCCAAGTGTTTCTGCTTATTGTAGAGAATTATCTGGACATTGCTGCATAGATGAAACCCTGATGCAGCAGTGCTTTGTAGCCCAGAGCGTTATAACTCTGTTTGGCATCTCCAGAGGAAGGACACAAAGTTGTTTTAACCTTTTTTCAAATCCCATCACTGGGACATATCCCTCCTTTTGTGCAGCATTGCTGAAACTCAGTGTTTGTCTACGTTTCCACCACTGTAGTGGCAGTCTCCACCCTTCTGTCTAAAGCCCTGCATATCATGATTCTCTCTTGCAGCACCTCTCTATCTCCAATGGCAACATCCAGGTGGATGCCTCCTTCATGCAGACCCTGTGGAACGTCCAGCCCACCTGCTCTTCAAGCAACGTGGCTGTGGGCAAGTTCACGACCCCAGCAACAATGACAGCATCTAGGGCTGTCCTCGACCAATGAAATTCTAAGTCGACTAACACAGATTTTGTCGACTACTCGATTAAATTTAATCGTCAGATCTGTAAAACTGAGTTTCTCCACAAAGAATCACACAAAAGCACCCCTTTAAATCTTGTGTTTACCAAACATGTGCTCATAAGTTTCTTGGAAATGAGTCATTCAGCATGAAAAAACATAAAAAAACCCCGAATTGACTAAAGAAATGCAAGTCGACTAAGACCTAAATGACTGATTAGTCGACTAATTGAAGAGGGGGCAGCCCTAGCAGCAACCACTATAACAACTGTCTCTCATGATATGATATTTGCAGAGAATAGCAAGTATTTTTGATTTTGCATGTCTTTGTTTTCACTGTATAGTTGCTGTCTGGAAATGAGAGCAACCATAATAAAGAGGGATAATTTCTGCATGATCAAAGAGGAAAATGTTGTATCACAATGTTGTTTTTTTGTTGTTATCAGGGTATCTGACTGGAGGACATGTGATGCGTCTTTGTCACGGGCATGATGAGAGCTTGACCATCCCTGGAGCAGACAAGAGTGAGGAGGAGCAGAGGTTAGCAGATTATTAGCTCAGTAATCTGCAATACGTACTGGCTTGTTCGCCAGCAGAATAAGACTTGTAGATGGTGTGCGTGGATGTAAGTACGGTGTATATAACGGTATGAAAAGAAGAATGTCCGTCATGCTAGTTAAAGGGACTATTTGTAACTTTCAGAAATGCGACACCTGTGGCCGTGAAATCAACGAAAGTCAGCGTTTGGCTCGCGCTTGTGCTCGCTCTAAATGGACATGAACGAGCATCGCTCAAAACAGTGAGGCGACACACGTCAGCTAAAAGCACAATATCACTCTATATTTCAGCTGCTTGGCAGTAATGTTAGCTGACCAGACGAAGGTCTCTCCATGAATCAATGCTGATACTGTGTATGCTTCTCCTGCCTCAGCGGGGCTCCCCAGCGAGAAACTCGTCTCCCTCCGCCCGCAGCCTGAGAGAGCAGGAAGACACCGGCGACCTGTCGATAACGAGGCGGTAACGTTTCTCTCTGTGGAGCCCCGTCACTTCCCAAGACACGGGAAACTTCTGTTGGTCTGGAGGAGCTGCAGCAGTTATTTCTGCACAAACGTCCACTGTACATTCACTAGATATTCTCAGAGCTAAACTAACTGTTCTGCAGTGTGGAGTGAGCGCGCCTTCACGTCTAGAGGTGGAGTGAGTACGCGAGAACGCGCGCGCTGTCTGAGTGAAGGTGAGCAGACAGAGGAGACGAGACAGCGGCCACACGCGAGCGCGCATATGTCAGCACGCATGTGTGCCGACCTGCTACATTTATACGCTTAGAAAGTTACAAACAGTCCCTTTTAAAGGGGTATTCAGTCAAGTTTTTTTCTGTCCACTTTTTGTGTTTTGTGTGTTTTAAAAATTGAGTTTAGAACCTTTTCAGTCTCCACTATATTTTAGGTGTTATTTTATGTGTTCATTTTGGACAACAATTGAGTAGAGTAAGCTAGGGATGTCACGATACCAGAGTCGATACCAGTGAAATTCCAGTATAGTCTGGTATATTACAAGAGAATAAGTATTAATCTAAATTCCATGAGCAGTGCGTGTAAATAGCTTCAGCATAACAAATGCAGAATTTGAAAAATATTCATATATCCATTGCACAAATTGTGGTTTTGTAAGATCTTGTCCAAATGTTTGAGCAGTGAGACTTAATCAACATCGCTGGTGTCCCCTGTGCCTGAACTGTAGCAGTAGCAGAAACTCTTCACATTATTTTTCTTTCCACTGTGACTTGAAAGACTCATAAATAATAGAAGCCCCCACTTGTGTCTTTGTGCTCTCAGGATAGTCAACTATGAAGCGGGTAAGGGAGCGTCAAAGGCTCGCTCGCTTTGGAGACTGGAGCCTCTCAGGATCAGGTGAGATCAGACCCAAATACACACACGTGGTGAAGAAAATAAAGTAAATAACATTAAACCCTGGAATAGATTTCTCTCAGAAATTCATAAAGGTGTTGTCTTATTCAGCGGGATCTCTTTATGAAGATTAAATAGAATTGGTGCTTTATGTACACATGTCACAGCCACTATACTGTAGGTTATAAATAAACTTCATTCCCTTCCACTTTGAACTGTCACTACCAATTAGTTGGCAAAGTCCTTCAGAAGGTGAGGTTCTGTTTACCATCCCTTTCAATCTACTTCTCTTCACCCTCCCTTCTTCTTCCTCTCTTTCCTTTCTTTAACTGGCCACCCACGCAATTTCCCTCCAGTCACACTGTCTGCCGGCTCTCACTGGGACTGCCTGTCAGAGTCTGTACACTTTGAAATGGCACAGGTGCATCTATTAAGGCACATGTTCTCCTTTTCAGCTGAGGGAGGAATTTTGAACAGTACTTTCCTCTCTGCATCAACAATACAGCGAACGAACGTTAAGCTCCACTGACAGCAAAGGAAGTTCAACTTTATCAGTTTCTCAGTTGACATCCTCATTCCAGTTGCAGATGGGTTTTTACAAACATTTAAAAAAATATTCTAATTAGGTGATTTAATCTGCGATGAAGGGTGAAATAGTAAAGTCTGTTATAGAAAAGAAAGAATTCCTGTCAACATGTAAATAAATATATATCAGCGGCATCTTTTTTTCCATTAATTCATAATGTTTTGGAAGTTCAACTAGCTAACATGGATAAATTATATTGCTAGAAAAAAAAATATTTATAATGAACTAATCAGCCTCCAGAATATTTTTTTTATTTTTTTATTATTTTTTTTTTTTACAATCTTTTTTTTATTTAACAAAAATAAATTTAATTATTATTCATTATTTAATTAAATATTGAATGTTGTTAAATATAAGCAACCACAGAATAATTTGCCCAAATAAGTCTAAAACTATCAAAATTGTGATTTACATCAGGAACTGTCTGATCAAAGAATAATTAAACAAGACTTCATATCTGACCAGACATTTGATGACATCTTTCGGTAGTTTTTGATACTCTTTTATATGGCTAAAGACACATTTCAATTGGTACCAACAAAGAATTTGGGATTTGATATCCAGTCCTTCTCCAGAGCAACTCTCAATCCCAATCCAAGTCAGAGTTTGTCAAAATAAAACTACAACAACTGCCAGAAAGTTCCTTTAAAACCAGATATTATTGTAACTGGCCACCTAAAGGTAACAGCTGTGTGAGGTTTCCAGTGTTGTATCCAACGTTTGTGACATCAGTACTCTGTGTTTAGCTGGAGCGGTAGCCACATTCGCTGGGGTCAGGCCTTCCGACTACGCCACCTCTCTACCGGCCATTACCTGGCCCTGACCGAGGACCGCGGACTGGTCCTGCAGGACAGGGAGATGTCCGACACCAAGGCCACGGCCTTCTGCTTCAGGCCCACCAAGGTCAGTGCTCACTATCCCTGCATAAACATATCTAATCTATTTCTTTACAACTAGCTCTGATGTGCCCTTTGAGCAAGGCAGTTACACCGCCTGAAAGCTGCACAGGGTGTTAATGTAAATAAATGTTCTTAGTCAACTTACCTCATTAACAGAGGACTCAAAATATCTTCCTCTGACTGCTTCATCAAAGCTCTTAATAAGCTCCTGGCTTGCCACATTAAATTGACCTTTTCCCAGCTGCTGAGTCGACAGCACTGCACATGTTGCAGCAGACATTCATGTTGTTCACTGACCCAATAGCAACTGGCTGGGATGTAGCCAGTTTCAATTAGGGAGTCAAGAGAAATCTATCATCGCCACCACTTCAGTATTAAGATTCACTGCGATGCATCGAGGGGTTTCAGAATACCTACTTAGTATTCTTTCATTTGCCTTTGCTTATTTCTTTCCCTCAATTACCCACCCCTCTTTATCTCGCTCTCTGTTTTGAACTCTCTCAATCCGAGGGCTCTTTAGTTCTTTTGTTTTAATCGCGTGTATTCCAAAAATAAAGTCTCACGGCCAAAAATAGCCGTGAGAAAGGAGCATGTGGCTTACTTGAAATTCAAATTGAAAATGAGTATTTTAGTGATGTTATTCAGGGAGGTGTTTACTTGTAAATTGGGCAGGTTTAGATGTAGAAGTTGACACAGGAGTAAGATTGTCTCACTTCTCAGTTTTATTTCTTGCTGTTTTGAACTGAATACTGTAGATCCCAATGTAATAGATTGGTGCTTTTATGTGTACGTTTTTGTGTTAAATGCTACATCATTATCCTGTGGTGAAATAAACGGCTCAATGCCAGGAGTCACCTTCACAGAGTGCCGGTGTGTCCCCGTAGATATCCTCTGAAATCCTCCTGAGTGCTGTCCACTTCGGAGGCTTTAATTTTCCTGACAGCACACTGTAATTGCCCCCAGTAATCACTATTCCTGCAGGCTTTTTGGGATTACTGGGGATTCATGCTTCTTTGGAAAAATAAATATAGATAGAAACTCTCTTATTATTATCTCCACAAGGAGATAAGGAGATAGGTCATGTGAGGGGAAGGAGGGAGCGAGCTAGCGCGCCAAACTGCATAACATTTTGGGTGGACCTCTCGTGGTTGCAGTGACTCACTCTTTCCCAAAACACCATTTATTATACTGCCTTTGATTGTCTGCTGACCACTCACTCACTACTCTTAAGGGGCTGCAAGTGAGACACAGTGGGGGAAAACAGTTTGCTCAGTTTTATTGTTTTGGAGGATGTATTTTGCTATCAGCTAACAGTGAAAGGAACAGTACACACAACTGAGTGCATCGCCGGCGCACAGCCGCTGCTCTGCGGCCAGATACACAATTATTCTGTGCTTTTTTATTGGGCATCAACCTCACGTTTAGACCGATACTGGATCGCAGATCAAGTCGCAGTTACGCCCGTGAGACGGAGCTGAGACGCACACCTGCACAGAGCCGGTGCACACATCTGCATAGATTACAATGAGAGCGTATTTATTGTGTGAGAAGTGCAAAACACGCCTGATACACTTGCAGTCTAGACGGGGGTTAGCCAGTTGTGGGATGTATTCATTCAGTCCAACATTACAGTGGTTGTTGCAGACACAACTGGTGGAGATCTGTACTCTATTGAGTGCACCTTTCTAGTTTTTTATGTATTTTGTAACCTCTTCTCTCTCCACCCGTTGTACACCCAACCCAGTACCAGTTGCTTCCTGTATCTAAAAAGGTCAATGCTTTGCAATGTTGAACACTGGCATTAATATGTTCCCCACTACTCGCTGTCGACTGCAATCAGCTGCATCGCTCCATCTCTGCTGAGCCAGAAATGTAGCGGAGCTAATGAGGCCGGCAGCAACCTCCTGGCAGGCCAATGAATGCACTCTCCTCAACCTGCCTCTCTGATTACCATCTAATCACAATATATCCTCATTTGTCATATTTTCATACCCGCGTGTGTGTGTGTGTGTGACTTTTCTCTGTGTGTATATGTGATAATGTGGGTTTGTGCCTCTTAATGTGAACAGGAAAAGAGTGACTCAGGCCCAAAAAGGGACATCGACGGCATGGGAGTACCGGAGGTCAAGTACGGAGACTCTGTCTGCTTCGTCATGCATGTGGCGACGGGGCTGTGGCTGTCTTACCTTGCGCCTGATGCCAAATCGTCTCGCCTAGGACCCCTGAAAAGAAGGGTAAGTAGGATAAAGCTGTGGTTCCTGTAGAACTTTGTGGTTTTTGGGCTCAGATAGTTCCGTGTTTTGTAGTTTGTTGCTCACCTAAGAACTACAGGCTAATACATATAGTTTCCTTTCAAGAGCAGTTACTCAATGTTTACTATCTTCCTTTGTTGTGCAGTTATGTACACACACTGTACATAGTGTATGAATAAGCAACATTAGAAACAAGGGCTGGCTATAATTCCACTTTCAGTATGACTGTATTTTGACGAAATGATCATGTCATTTTATTTTGTCAGTTTTTGTAATCAAAAATTAAAAAAAAGACAAAATAAGTTAAAGATGTTAGAGTTTACATTACATTATCCAACTGCCGTCAAACATTGTCCATTTTTTTGCTGTGATTTTGCATACATAGGCCGTATTGTGATATACATTGCAGTATATTAATATTGTAAAAATACTGGTTTTATTCCCATAAATGTACAATTAGTTGTTGTCTTTGGGACGTATTAGTCCTTTAGGAACATATCACAGGCGTTGTATAATTATGAACCGCTGTTGCATAGTGATACAAATAACTCTGTATTTAGTATCTGGCTTCTGTCTACCTATGTGTTTACGGTAAGATCCTGAATGTCTGTCATAGCTCGTCTACAACACCTCTAAGCCCGTGTGCACAGTAGCAAATCACACCCGACCAAACCGGTGGCTTGTACGGCTATTTAGACACCTACTCCACACAGGCTAATATTTATTTTCCACTCTACTTAAAATCATTGTCTACCCTGGATATTCTTGACACAACCCCGCTCCCCTGGCACTCACTCACATGTAGCAACCCATTTAAACGTGATAATGGGCCGTGTGGAGGGTGACAGTTAGTTTTGGGTGAGACAGGGGGGATTAAGGCGGCACATGAACGCAGTTCGTCGCTGGGCAAGCCTCCAGGGACATCAAACGCCTCCTTCTCGCTGGCGCCAGGCAGTCCCTGCAGCCTTGGCAATGGCACCTGATATGTCGGAGGTGATGGTCAGTCTACACTTAGACCCCCCCAACTCGTCCCTCTTCTTGATTATGCTGTTTGATTACAGTGAGTCAGGTTTCACTGAGCTGTAGTAAATAAACCCAATAGCTGCAGGAGAGTCTCCTTTCATACATTACATACTTAAATGACTTTTATTAAAGCTCTGGTTCACTGGTTTACAGAGTATCTGCTAAAACTTCACACTTACATCTGAGAATAATCAGAGAGCAATAGAGAAAAGGCTGTGATTGTGTATTTATGCATCTTTCATTAACTCTTATAGCTGTTAAAACATGCATCTAAATGTAACTAAATATGAGTCTTATTGGATGAAAAGACATTTACTGATGCCTGGGTGTTTCATCGCCTTATGAATTTGATGGTGTTGGTCCTGTTGTAATGATGACATGCATATGTATGTGTGTGTTTGTCCTTGTGTAGGCCTGCCTGCACTCTGAGGGCCACATGGACGATGGGCTTATCCTGCAGCGCTGTCAGCATGAGGAGTCCCGAGCTGCTCGCATCATCCGCAACACCACCTTCCTCTTTACCAACTTTATCAGGTAACGACATAGGGGTTATTCACAAACGCCTTCATCTGTCTTCTCTGTCACACAACGTAACACGGTGTTAATTCTTGCTGGGTTTATTTGAACCTTCTTGGTCGTCCCTGTCTTTCACCCCCAGGACTTTGGACAGCATCGCGGAGGGCGAGTCCACGGTGGTCGCCGGGTATGTTGAAGAGGTGCTGCAGACGTTGAACGACCTGATCGAGTACTTCAAACAGCCCGATTCGGAGCTGGAGCACGAGGAGAAGCAGTGTCTTCTCCGTTCACTCATCAAACGTCAAGACCTCTTCAAAGATGAGGTGAGAGGAGACGATGTGGAGCCTTTCAACTTCTCATTAAGGAGCTCTAACAAAATGCTGATTGTTACAGCTTCAGTTACAGATAGACGGTGTTTCCTACAGGATTTTGTGAGACTGTAGTGGGGCGTTCTCCCCCCCCGAATAACATTTTGTACAATTTAAAGTTAAATGCATCAATCTGATGCACTTTGAGAGCAAAATTAAGAGAGTAGATCTATGAAGAACTTTGCGCTCTTGTAAACTGTTTTGTGCTCCAGCAGTGGTGGAATGTAACTCTAACTCTAACTTTAGAGATCGTGCACTGAGGACAGTCCGCCCTGGTTGACAGTCGCGCCTGGAACAGGGAGCCCAGCAAGGCACTAAGCCTACGGCCCCGGGCGAGGTCTGGGGGAGGGGTGCTGTAAAGGTCATAGCGAGGGCCAGCCAGCCCACCCGTAGAGAAGTGTACAAATATTTTTGGTTTATTATGAAACTGTGACAGGACAAATTAGGCAGGCTGCCACAGTCTAGGTAATTTATGGGAAACACTGATAGACAAGTTGACAGACGAGACAATTTATATTGAAGGGTTGCAATACACATTTTTTATGCCTTGACGGGATCTGCTGTGGCCCAAAACCTAAGCCACAGTGGTGCCCTGAAAAAGAATAATTTAGTAATTACTAAGTAAGTAAAATGAGTTATGTGAGTTAGCATGCCCCCCTGGTTAGTCTCGGCCGCCGCTCTGCACTGCTCTCATACAGTGGTTAAAGCAGATAACGCCGTCCTGACCAAATCGTGGAACCGTAGCAGCCTCCCTTCGATGCCCTCCCCAGGTTAAAACTGTTATCTCTGTCAACACTTTCACCGTTAGCGCTGTTGGCACCATTATCTGCAAGCCACTGGCTCGCCGTCGCCATGTTGAGAGCTGTTGAGAGGCAATAAAAATTCAATATTTGAAAAAGTAATGTGCCTTCAAAAATGATCTTCCGTTCAGTGAGTGAAGTGTAAGAAAAGGTATTTTACATCTTGTTACAAAAGTGAATATACTGTGTGCGTAATCACAGATTATTCATGGCAATAATCCTGCCTCTTCTCAGGGCATGCTGGCCCTCCTGTCTAGATGCATTGACCGGATGAACCTGTACAACAGCGCTGCCCACTTCGGAGAGGTAGCTGGGGAGGAGGCAGGCGCAGCGTGGAAGGACATTCTCAACCTCCTCTATGAACTCTTGGGTAAGCGGGCCCGAGCGATGAATCACATGAAATATCCACATCCTCTGTCAGCTGTTGACCCTGTGCAGAAATGCAGTATTAATCTTCCCACGGTGTCTTCACCCAATCCTCCTCCTCCTCTCCTTCACACTTCACACTCTTCGCTTCCTGTCTCGCCTGTCTTCTTCTTCTCCTCCTTCCTTTCTTTCTCCTCCATAAACTCCCTCCACCTTCTTCTTGTTTTCCTGTATGCCACATCTGGAGTTCACAGCTGGTGACAGCCTTTACGTGACATTCATTTGTAACTATTTGTGACAAGTGAGCGGAGAGACAGAAAAGCCTCTTGTACACGTCTTTTCATAATCCGCCCTTCCTTCCATTCAGGTCACATTGGTCTCTGAGATCAGTGTGTCACATTGCGAAGCGTTGAGCTGCATATTTGAGGGAAATGATAGCGTCATTAACAAAATGTCAGCCATCACAGGTGCTGGCTTTATCCCCTCCTCTCGGGGGCCTGTATTGAGTCCTGAATGCTAAACCTGTGACCCTGAAAAGTTTCATTTTGGACAACTTTCTCTTGGGTTGTTAGTTTTGCTGTCATTGGAGCTTTCCCATCAACCGCTTCCCCTCGGCTCACCTTGACTGCCCTTATATTCATCACCTCCCCAGCATGTACTCCCACATGCACACACATTAAACACACACACGCTCAAAACCCACAGATACACTCCGCTGAGTACACTCTGCCTTCCCCACAGAGGGGTCACCCCCAAGGATGTGAAAGGCAGTCTGGTGAAGCGGGTTTTGCATGATGAATTATGTTTGTCCTGAGCTTCACTCCTTTTTCACAGTAACCCTGCCTGTCTATTTTAAAGGAATACACCTAGTTATTAGTGTAAGTTGACTGTACAGGTGGTCAACTTACCTGTTTTAATGATGAGGACATGGATATCTAATTCATCCATCATGCTAAATCATTATTTTTGTTGCTCCAAGGCCAGATTTACCTCTTTCCAAACCACTATAATTGTGTAAACGAGTACTTTGAAATAGTTTAGAAACGATGGAGTCTGCCCAGCTGTCATGGGCTTATAGATGTATAAATATCCATTTTCTTTTTTATTTAGTGTGATCGTGTTTTACAAGTATCTTATCTGCTTATAAATGTTATAAGCATCCATTTTTTGCCAAGTCTTATGAACTAAATTATGCTGTCTGCTTCAGGTAAATCAATAAAAGTACAAATCATGATCTTCATAAAACCTTACTAACTTTTCATGCAAAACGATCAGTCAGCAGTTTGAACAGTTACTATATTTGTCAAGTACTTCCTAGGGCTTACTACGTGCTTCAGCCTTTCCTTCATACAGAGCAAGTTCTCTACCTTGTGCCGACTTTTTGATATTCCTTATCATAGCAACCAGACGCAACCAAAGCTTCTCAGCTAAAAAAGACGCTCCGCCTCATTGCCCTTCTTAAAACTGTCACCTTTGTCTTTTAAAAAGCAAAAATATACCTAATAATAGCCTAACAATAAAGCTTATATAGCACTAAAATCAGGATAAGTTAAGTAATATGTGAAAATAAAAAAAAATACTACCACATATCGCGTTGTTGAGCCAACCATCATCACCACAGGGGCAATTCCTTCACTGCGACGGCCCTAGTACTTACCTCTTTATGACACCTCATTGTGCATTATGAAGGTTTATAGGAACTGTTACATCACTGCCGCAAGGTGAGAGGTTTATTCACTGGATGTCAGATAAAACACGATTTTCAGGTTTTAAGCTACTAGTATGCGTAATAATACATTATGTAAGTACGTATAATTAATTACAGATATGGACTTCTTTACACTGACATCTCAAATAAAGTAGAGGAAGCTCTTCAGATGCTAAAAGAATCAATTTATTCTGTTAAAAACGTGACAAAATGTGACAAAAGATGTTGAAAATGGGATTGTTTCTGCTGGATTCAAAGCATAAACCCTTTCACAATTATTTCTCTTCATTGAAATGTGACAAAAGATGTTGATGAAAATGGGATTGTTATATTGTTATATGCTGGATTCAAAGCACAAACCCTTTCACAATTACTTCTCTTCATTGAAATGTTGCCAGTATTATTATTACTAAAGGCTCAGTCTATTTAATTGGCGGTAATTAGTGGCGGCTTTCCATATCACTTAATATAGTGTATGTATGCTAATGTAACCATTATTTGAAGTCTGCAGTCTGTGTAGCCTCAGGTTCTCCTCTCTGTCTTTTAATTTCACACTCCCATCATTCACAGTGAACATCCTCGCCCTTGCCTCGCGGCTCTACCCGTGTGTTCATATTGAACGGAGGCTTTCCTGAAAAGACAGAATTAAAAGAGATTAGACACCCATCAGTATTCCTTCGGTGCTGAGCGCAGTTAAATTGTTTCACGGGGCATTATCAGTCTTGTGTCCCTGAATCCTAATGGTGAGAAATGAGACCGTAAAGTAATAAGGAGACTTCTTAATGTCACCACGGTGGCGGAGAAAGGGCACAGGGCGATGCACCTCGACTTTTTACAGAACATAGAGCGCCTGGTTTCACGGTGGCTTCAAAAAACCGTCCCATTCATTTTCTATTAGGAAGACTTCATAGTCGTAGATGTGAGGTGTGTTGGATGTAATTAATTTTAATATCCACCTCTGATCCGAGAATGTCAGACAACGACTTGTGGTCACATTAAAAGTCATACTGTCTGGAACATCCACTCATGTACAAGCTAGCTGCTTGGATCTATTGGATTCATGTCTTTACTAAACCTCGTATGTATTAATTAAATTGTGGAATCATTGTCTTTTGTTCAGCCTCACTGATTCGTGGGAACAGGAACAACTGCACCCAGTTTTCCCGGAACTTGGACTGGTTGGTCAGCAAACTGGAGAGACTGGAATCTTCATCAGGTATTATGGGAAACACTAAAACCCTTGTGTCAGAAATAATGGCTCCACTGGTGCTAAGATGTTCCTCTATTTAATTCACATTAGTTCTGATAATGAGACATATTTTATCTGACCTCTTAGGGATCTTGGAAGTCCTCCACTGTATCTTGGTAGAAAGTCCGGAGGCTCTGCACATCATTCAGAGAGGTCACATTAAATCCATCATCTCTCTGCTCTACAAGCACGGACGCAACCACAAGGTGGGCAGAAATATGAGCGCAGTAGCCTAAATATCAGCTAATGGTGTTTTAGACTGAAATGGGAATGACCCCTGGTTTGAGCCGGTATCACTCCATGTGTATGTAACTGCTCAAAGTAGAACTGTTATATTTGACCCAGTGTGATTCCATCAACAAAACTGAAAATATAGCCTTGCTAGCAGCCTGACAATGAGGCTGTCAAGCTCACAACACCCCGGAAAAAACAAACTGTTGAATGGATGAAAAATGGTGACACAACTTTGCTAACTCTAGTGGTAAAAGTCTTTAGTCTCAGCTGTGCTTTGAGCTGGATGCTTACCATGTTAACATGCATTTGAACAAGAACAGGATGTTTATATGCTGATGACAGCATGTTACTCTAACATAAATAATAATAATAATAATAAGTTAGCTTGTTACCGTGTATAGCCTACATTTGTTATGGTACTGTAACATGCTGACATTTAGGATGTTGAAATTTTGACTTGCTGGTAGCATTAACCCTCTTATTGTCTTCCCGTTGGCCGTGCAACTTCTGTCTTGTTTGACTGTTTATAAAACATACAGTATAAATTATCACCCAATTCTGTGTTACAGAAATTATGATTTATTTTGACTATAGTTATTATCAGAGGAACATAATGTTGATGTATTATCACAGGCTGGTATATGTCAAAGTTTAGTTGGAATATTGTTTTATTAGAATATTGTTTTGAAACCATTTGCATTTCTTTAATAGCAGCAAATAATGACACTTGTGGTTTTCCCGGGTCAAAATTGATGCAATAAATTTGAATAAAACACCCGTAAGTCAGTCATTTTTTTTTTTGCAAAGACCATAGTAGGGAACAATCCATGTTATTTTGGAGCAATTAGATGAAAAACATCCATATTTATGATATAATGAAGTTTGAAAATGGGTCCAATTTGACCCGAAGACAACAGGAAGGTTAAATGAAACTTGAGGGTATCAACAGTCATTAGGAATTATGTTTGTACCAAAATTTAATGCACACGGCATCATTAAAATATTTCACTCTGGTCCAATACTAAGTACCACCGCAAGCGTGGCTAGAAATTTCAATGCTAACTACCGGACGTATTTTGGTGAAGGACAAGGTCAGCTGACATCACGTTTTTCCTTGGTAAATCAAGAGATGCAGTACCAAGCTGTTAAATACAAACAGCTTGTAAAAAGCTACCTGTGACACTGGTAATTTCAGAAATATTATTACATACAAATGTGTTTCATAAATGCAGGGAAATACATGAGGTTACTCATGATGTCTACTTAATTCAAATCTATTTTTTTCTTTTTATTATAATTGTTTTTGAGTTTATCAAAAACTGAATTTGACTGTGAAGCCCATAGTAGTATAATCCTTATCTCAGCCTCCTAGTCCTTTCTTCTCCCTCTTTAATGGGTGACAACAACCAAACTAAAGATTTGATCCTGTGAAAGGATTTACAAAAAATCTCTGAGTAAAAGTCAAGCTAACAAGTTAGAACTATGATTTAAATCGTTGTCATGAGGACTGATATCTAATGACATCCTTGTGTTTCATGACATTCCCACCATGTGTTTTACATGCAATGTTGAAATGACACAGTCTCTTAATATTTACCCTGTAAATTGTACCGGGCACGAAAGGCCATCCTCGTAAACAACAGCTGTCATTTCATGAGTGGCAGGTGGAAGTCTACGGTCGACCGTGTCGCGTTGCAGCTTGCAGAGAATCTGACCAAACAGCTGATCGTTTAACTAAGAAATAAAGAGTGTAATTTCATCTGAGGGTGTGTGAATGCCCTTTCATTTACATTTATAAAACAAAACACAGCAATTAAAAATGGCTGATGTAAGTGTTGTCTCCATCTGTCCTCTCTCTCTTTTAGATTCTGGACGTCCTGTGTTCCCTCTGTGTTTGTAACGGGGTGGCAGTGAGAGCCAATCAGAATCTGATCTGTGACAACCTGCTTCCCAAGAGGGACCTGCTGCTTCAGACTCGACTGGTCAATGATGTTCAGAGGTAAAGAGAAAGAGAAAAGCGTCTTAATGGCGTTATACATCAACTTGTGAATAAACGTGAATAAGCGTTTATGGGTTCAGACTTTCAGTTTAAGTCTGCATGATAGCTAATTAATTGTTTGTGTCTTATTTGAAGCCAAAACGGCGATGTTTTGGGTTGATGGGAGGGAATTTGGGGCCAGTACTTGGTGCTAAATCAGAAAGTGTAGCTTTTGGGCTTCAACAGATTGTACTTCAATGATTTATATTCTCAGATTAACTGCTGTTTGACTATTAAACGCCTTTTGCATAATAAAAGCTTCTTCCTATCTTGTCTCCTCCAGTATGAGGCCGAACATCTTCCTGGGCGTGGCTGAAGGTTCAGCTCAGTATAAGAAGTGGTATTTTGAGCTGGTGATCGACCAGGTGGACCACTTTATAACCGGCGAGCCAACCCACCTGAGGGTAGGCTGGGCCAACACTAAAGGCTACGCCCCATACCCCGGTGGAGGAGAGGGATGGGGCGGCAACGGCGTCGGGGATGACCTGTACTCTTACAGCTTTGATGGACTTCATCTGTGGTCAGGTAGGCATCTTATATAACACCAGCACTGCTGGCTAGTCTTATATATGAGGGTGGTTGAGATTGGAAACCAATTGGATACATAGAAATCCCACCGTTCACCTGGAGCAGAGTTAAAACGGGGTTTGTTTTACCTCCATGAAGTATGCAAGGTGTGAGTGGGTCATACAGTATGTTTATGTCTCTGTGCCGGCGACAACCGTGGCCGGAGGCATTATGTTTTCGAGTTGTCCATCCGTCCGTCTGTCCCTCCGTACATCTGAAAATGGGCGTAGTTCCTCTTTAAGGTACCTAAACCATAAACTTGTATAGCAACCTGTTTGAAACTGTCTCTTTTTGAAGTTTTCTACGTGGCAAACCAGCAAATACAAGTGAAACTGTGTTCTGTTTCTTTTGACGTGGATCTATTTTGTATAATATTAACTATAACTAGTACTTTCTATGGTAATTTTCACCATTGCAGTGAAGTATTTCGAAGGCAGTTATGGTGTGCAATACAGAAAGAAAGTGTTGTCTGTGAATAATGCAGGAGCCTGCTGTCCAGCCTGTCTCCAGGTTGCTCTTTTCATTTTCCACATAGGGAAGGACAAAGTCACAGCACTGACAGAGATATTAAACTCACCCATAAAACCTCCACTTTAGACCTTCCCTAAGGACTTAAATACAAATGCCTAACATCTTCAAGTTAAACAAATGTGAAGACCGGCTAACTGCAGATATGCAGGCATATTCTCCACCTACATAACAGGAACCAACTCGTCAGTGGTTTGTATTGGAGCCAACTGTCTGCTTGGTGCTTTAGGGCTTTAAGTCCTTGAATGCCTCCTCTTCTCTGCTCTCACCCTAAAAGCATAACACCTATTTCACCTCTCTTCCTTTCCAAATCTACTAAAAGACCCATCACCTCCCCTCATCCATTTCATGTCATCTCTTTTTAAAGCACTCATCCCCCACCTCTCTGCTCCCCCTCTCTCCTCCTCGCCCATCACCCTGCCCTACATTCACAATGACTTTGCTTTTGTAACAGCCATCCATCCTCCCTCTCTGTCTCCGCCCGATGTTGTCTAGGCCGAATCCCGAGGGCCGTGGCCTCCATTAACCAGCACCTGCTGAACTCCGACGATGTGGTCAGCTGCTGTCTGGATTTGGGCGCTCCCAGCATGTCCTTCAGGATCAACGGGCAGCCTGTCCAGGGCATGTTCGAGGACTTCAACACCGAAGGATTCTTCTTCCCCGTCATCAGCTTCTCTGCAGGTGTCAAGTAAGGCTCCGCATTTATAATTGGGAAACGAGATGACGAAGCAATCCCAGTAGAATGGCTTGTTTTTTTTAAACTTGAGATTCAATTACAGCTGCTCAGCCTATGACTGCTTTATATATAAAGCAATGATGTAGTTTTAAATTTAAAGCTTACGGAGTTGGCCTCCTGTCAGGGATCAACAAAAAAACTACCCAAAGAAAACTGTCTTTCCTTAAAAAGCCACAATCCTCTTAAAACTTTAATTATAGTGATAGTAGGTGATGCTAAGTACAAAAGTACTTTGTGGCAGAAAGATTTATGAGAAGGTAGATAGACCGCAGCCTGGTATTATGTAATGGCAGAGGTGTGGATTCCTGTTTGCTGAATTGTATTCCAGTAGGTTTCAAAAATAATTGAAAAGATAAGTAAAAAGAAACTCTTACTGAATGTAACCTCTCATCTCAGGGCCCGCTTCCTGTTGGGTGGACGTCACGGAGATTTCAAGTTCCTGCCACCCGCTGGTTACTCTCCGTGCTACGAGGCGCTGTTGCCCAAAGAGAAGATGCGTGTGGAGCCTGTGAAGGAGTACAAGAGGGACCATGAGGGGGTCCGTGACCTGCTGGGAACCACCCAGTTCCTCTCTCAGGCCTCCTTCATCCCCACTCCTGTTGACACCAGCCAGGTGAGGATAGTACTATCATGAAATTATTATTTTATATATATATAAATATATATAATTAATATATATAATTATATAATTATTTATTTATATATATATATATAATT
>CAKAOH010003798.1:0-116508 GCA_916701665.1 Sebastiscus tertius
TAAACTGATATTGATTTTTTTTAATTGGCTAAAATAGGTTTTTCCGTCCACAGCCGCATTACCTCGCCATCAGACAGCCCTTTCCGACGGAGAACTGAAGTCATTATATCGCAGACCAGACTCCATTCACAAAAACAATAATTTTACCTTGCAGAACGCGGGAGTACAGTATACATACACCCCACTTAAAAAAATCCGTACTAACCCTTTCAGTTATTTCAAAACTTAGCAAAGCTAACTTTGACTCAGCTAGTGCTAGCGTTCACATTATTCATAACCTTATTGATTAGCTTTGATTCACTTACTTTGGTAACCTACGTCACTGCTTTTTGCTCACGGCTGAGCGGGCCTTTACCCGCCCTTTAATGACTGACACGCGTCAAGAGTGAAAAGCAAACTTTACTGCTTAGAGAGGCTAAAAACGGTGCATCAAACAAAGCAAACAAAGCATCAAACAGAATACAGAATAGATTTTGATGAACAGACAATGAACACTAATGTGCAGCAGTTCCTTTATGTATTAGGTATATTAGTAGTTAATGTTGCTTTCTATAGTTTCTATCTAATTCAGCTTTGATGTGTCAAACGAAGCAATACTCAACCTCCTTCCCTCTATTTACTGTAATTGCTTTTAAAATCCCGTCTCGTCTCTTAGGTCTCATTGTATCAGTTTGTTCTTTGATCATTCTGTGGTGAAAAGACTTCAACCCTTAGACTTGTTATACATAGTTGCTTGGAAATAGTGAGGTAATTTAAGCTTATTCTGTTTTATTATAAAAGACTCTACAGTATCATGTAGATACCAAAAAAATCTGAAAAATCAATCTTTCTCTTAGGTACGAACACAGTTTATGAGTGGTCCAGGCCTGTTGTAGGAGTCATGTGCAATTAGTAAACCTACATTTTTGTAATTTCTTGTATATTTCCTTACTTTTGAAGCAATTTTGAGTTTGAAAATCCTTTATGAATTAAACTTCATAATTATGTAATTATAATATAATTCTAAATGTATTCATAATGACATCACCATTCATTTAAATTAGCCATTGACGCTATTGTATAACACTATAATATCAATATGAACATCTCAAACTGCAAAAGGACTTAAATTAAGCAGTAATTCAAGGTTAATTTGTCTCTGTATAGAATAAGGTCAACGGGAAGTGTGATTAGGGGCATTATGGCTGACTTCTTTTTGATGCACTAGCATGTCAGGCCCTTAGAAGAGAGCGTGTCTTTAGATAGTGTGCGGATATATTGGCAAACATGGACGAATGAGGCAGGATGCGAAGTCTTACATGGTATCATTGGGGTGTTAATTATGCTTATTTACAATTGTCATGAACGCACACTCGAGAAAGCTAAGACAAAAATATGAAAATGTTCTTACATGAGGCCCATTATTTCCATTATTTTTGCTGAGTTTGCTTTTGCAATTTTGTCACAATCACATGATAGTCAAACAAATGATTGTCAAACAATTGATTTCTCAGTGCTCCCTGTGGCGTGACATTTTATAGGCTTTGCATAAATCAGGGCTCTATTGTGAAGACATACTGTGGCTGGAAGTCACCCTCCCCATTACAAACGTTTTCCCACAGCAGCACAATCAATATATAATGCGAGTAATTTCCTTTAGTTTGAAATGCCACGTGTCAAACGGTCCCAGAATCCCTCACTGCAATCGTCTGAGCGTCAGTAATTCAATGAGATCATTCTCTTTCCATGAACAGCTGTATGTAATTTGTGGGGTCAGTCAGGCTGATTTTGCAGGGCATGTATTAAGTCCGTGGTGCAGACATGTTTAAGTGGTCCCTTGTGGGATTTAAATGTCCTGGTCTTATCTGCATTGTAGACTGATAAGTGGTCTGAGTGATTCTACAACAGAGAATAAAGTAGTGGTGAAACAGCCGCAAATACACTTAAAATAAAAAATGCTGTGGTCAATATCCAGACACCCAATGTTACTGAATATTAACTTTAAATGCCGTGTTTTATAGGTGAGAAACCACAAATTTATTCAAAAATGTGAGAGCGGAGAATGTTTTATTGAATCGTTCTTCACTTCAAAAGGCTTGAAAAAGCTGTGTGTGATCACTCCATCTCTACTCAAGTGTTTCACAGGAAATATGTCTGAATATTAATTGAACCCACGCTCTCTAAAACCCTGCGAGAATGCTTCATAAATGCAAATGACTGAATGAGTGAGAGGCTAAAGATTGTCACTTCACTGGTTAACTATCCCACAATTACAAGGCTCTATAAAAAAAACAGGGTTCATCCACCTGTGACATGATTGCTCTTATAAAGGTGCCACGTGGCCGTGAAATACGACCCATTTACGTGCAGATCTGAGGAGAGCCATCGGTCTGCGTGGTTCAATTAACCTACGCAAGGTGGGGAATGGGCCAGGGGAGATGTGCAAAGGGCACATCGAGATGGAGTTCAATTAACCAGACATGACTGCATAGGAGGAGTGCAGTTGCCTCGGTATCCATTTAATCCATTTCATCAACAGCGATCTATATTTATCTTCAAAAGGATAATTAGTTATTGTGCAAAAGTGTTTCAAAATGCAATCAGTCTTTCTAACCACTATTCCAAGTTAAAATAGAAACATTAATCACACGGGCACCCTAATCATCTTTCACACTAACAGCATCAAATAATGAACACAGAGCACAGCAGCTATGCATTTATTCCTAAATATGCAGAGTACAGAGGCAAAGCAGTGGCCGGTATCCACTCCATCACTTACAGTAGCTCGTGTGAGGCTGAATACAAGACGTGCCATTTGTAGGTGTGTATGATGCTGAAGCTTTTTAACGTCAATGTGATGCAAGAGTTATAAGTCTGAATGTATACAGGTGTTATGAGTTGTGCTTGTGCTGCCAGAGCGTTATACAATTCCCGTACATACAGCGGGTTAGTTTTCACTCTGAATAAGTTAAGTTATTAGTTAAAGGATCATATTAAACATGTCACGTAATGGAGAAATTACCAGAAATGTTATTGGCTTCTTCAAAATACACAGTGGTTAGAAAGAAGTACATTATTGTAGGGCTGGGCAATAATTCAAAATGATAGTTTATTGTCTTTCAGTAGAATCGTATCGTGATGAAATCATATATCGAGATATCATGATACACAATTAAGCACATACTAACCCGAATGTCTCAGAATAATCTGATCAAACTCTGTTAAATCAAACTATTGTCTTAATAATGATAATCACACTTTAAACTGTTCGGTTCATTTTGCACTGAAGTTCTTAATTAAATGAGAAAAAACTCAGTACTTTTCATTTGTCAAGTATTTAATTCATAAAAAAATAGGCTTTACCATGTGGTTGTTTCATATAGACTATTTATGTATTGAATTACCAGAAAACATGCTATATCATGATATATATTGTTATCGAGATATGAAATGAACTACAGTATATCATGATGATGACGATTTTGGCCATATCGCCCAGCCCTACATTACTCACTCATGTACGCAACATACAAAGGCTTAAAGTAGGCAGACAATAAAAAGACAAAACTATTTGGTTGATTTTCTTTTTAGATTATTTTGTTTAGCATTTTGACAGTAAAGATAAACAAGAAACATGTGGAGCAGGAAGATTGACATTCAACAAAGTTCCCCGGCTGGATTTGAACCAGAGATGCTGCAATTACACGGCATGCGTCTTAAAACCAGTAGGCCACAAGGATGCTTTATATTCATAATTTACTTAATTAATGTTGTCTTTTTCATAGTATGTGGTTTGCATAAAACATTAACGACAAAAAATGATAATAAAATCAGCTTACTCCCATAAAAATGCTCAATATCATTTGATCAATGCATTACACACATACAGGTTAATTTAGAAAATATTAGTGAGGCTTATCAGCAGGTAAGATTAGAGAAAATACAGCCTTGTGACATGACAGAAATGCTTGTGGAGAGCTTCAGGTGCTCCACATCTGACAGCGCTGTATAATGTTTCCCCCTCAATGTTACCTGGAGCGACAAAATGTGACAGCTACGTCCAGATTCAAGTCGCTGATAAGAGGATGAGACATGACTTGTAGCAGGAAATCACACATGACTCACAGCACTTCTCCTTCTGTCCTACCTGATATATCGGTACTCCTTTACTATTTGAAAAGCGACAGATAGGAGCTCTTTACTATAATCCTTAAAAGGAAAATATGGTGGTTATTATTGTTTGTACTCTACAAAAAAATGACATTTATTTTTCAGTTTCTGTGTTCATCTCAAGGGTCTATATGCTCGTCTGTGGCTGTATTGTCAGAACATGTTTACAGTTTTGTCTTTTGTCCGAAATCGCATACGATGCACTACATACTCAATAGGTGTACTATCGTCCAACCTACTTTTGTAACCTTGCTGGTTGGAGACGCATAACCATGGTAACTCGTGTCAACCTCATGTAACCAAACAATGATTTGTGAGAATCAAAGTCTCGGGTACAAGCGGCCGAAATGGGTTTCCTCAGGAGGGTGGCTGGCGTCTCCCTTAGAGATAGGGTAAGAAGCTCAGTCATCCGTGAGGGACTCGGAGTAGAGCCGTTGCTCCTTTGCGTCGAAAGGAGCCAGTTGAGGTGGTTCGGGCATCTAGTACGGATGCCTCCTGGGCGCCTCCCTTGGGAGGTGTTCCAGGCACGACCAGCTGGGAGGAGACCTCGGGGAAGACCCAGGACTAGGTGGAGAGATTATATCTCCACTCTGGCCTGGGAACGCCTCTGGATCCCCCAGTCAGAGCTGGTTGATGTGGCCCGGGAAAGGGATGTTTGGGGTCCCCTGCTGGAGCTGTTGCCCCCGCGACCCGAACCCGGATAAGCGGTTGAAGATGGATGGATGCGAAAGTCTGAATTACTTTAAAAAATATATTACGCCTCGCAAAGTGGAATCTATACTTACACTTAAATCGAAAGGTTATTGATTGCCCATCAACGCTTATAAGCGCTGTCGTCACTACCGCATTACATTGTGGGATATTTAAGCTGCCGTAGTATCCAGCATTGCATACTGTAATATTTCACCAGTAATAGTATGCAATTTGCGTAGTATTGGTTTCACACTGAGTTTTCGGACATACTATAAAATCTCACTGTTTTAGCGAACTAAATAGCATGTTAGTGTGGAATTTCGGATGCAACCCTTGTGTTGCCTTTAATATGAGATTCAGTTGAACTCCTGACTTGTGGAAATACGTAGTGGCGTTAATATGCTCACATCTTTACTGTAGGTGCAATGCTATTAAAAAACAACATTTGATGGAAATGTAACATCATTTTGACTAAAAAACTCCACCTGGGATCGAAATGAAAATTTAAGTAAACATAGATAAGACCATGTTGACTACACCACATGTACCATTTGCAGTCTTGGTCTTTAAACTTATGGATGCTGTTCTCATTCATATTTTGTACCCAACCACAGCAGAGACACAGACATCTGCATCACAGTACAATGTACAAGCCAACTCCTGGATGCTTGAAATTTCTACAGAGTTACTTTTGGCCTAACTACACTAATAACAGAGTCTGTGCTCTGTTGAGCAATCAGTGTGATGCAATCAGAAGGAAAATCACGGGTATTGAAGCTCATCATGTCTGGTCCTAAAACTCAAATTACAGAGGATCTGTGTGTAAGGATCAGGTTTAGTCTTTATCTAAGATAGCTGATAATAACACCTTGGGGGGATATATTATGATAGATTTCCACACAGTTGGGATAAGCAACTGTGATCCGACCCTGTGATGCAGGTGTGCCCATATGACCAGATAGCCAAGTAAATGTGTCGATGTGTTGTAGATTTGAGATTCAAAGTGCATTGACCACCTAGATCACCTGTCTGCTCAGTTCACTTGCGGGTGCATTTCATTTTTGCGTTGGTACAGTATCATCTGTGCTGAATTGATGAGAGTAGTTTCTGGTTCTGTAAATATTTCTGAATATCTACATAATCAATCCACATGTTTTGAAGCATTGCGTGCCTCGCAGCTTTAGCGTTTCATAATGAAACAAAAGTAATACCTTTGCAAGAGAGACCAAACAGAGTTCTAACTACTTTTGATAAATAATTCATAGCATTCATATCAAAAGATAATCAAAAACCTAATTTAAAGCTGAATAATTTAAAATGGGCCTCCCAACGGGGGCTTCACACCTCAAACTGAGGTAGAGATAATTACGAGTACACTCAAATCCTGCACCCCGAATCAAGTCAAACATTTAACTTTGACATTAATATAAGACCTGGAGTATTTTAAAATATGAATCTTAATGTGTTTTTCTTATCTTACTGCCAATGCTAAAATTACTCCCAAGTTCAACAGATGGCATGAGATGTGAGCTTAATTTCAAGGTGTTGGTTGGTCAGTGTGGTTGCAACTTGTCTTTCTGCAAAGTAGGTTTTCTAGAGAAACATTTGCTTTTATGAGGAGATGTCTAATAATGTCTTAATCTATATGTGCAGGTAGGCTCGGCAGAGGTCAACGTTTCAGAAAGTCTCATCTCCACTGCTGTATACAGTAGATCCTGCAGACCAGTCTTATCTTTTACAGCCACAAATGTCCAAGAATGACTGGATAATTAACTTTCACCATCTGGACAGCTTCATGTTTTGACCATTATACTGACATCAATCATAGCTGTCATGGGTTTTAGCTCTCAACACTGTGTCAAATGCACACAATGTCCCACATAGATTCTGCCAATGCAAAACCAATGCTCAATCCGTAAATATCCACAACTGTATTTTCCATATGCCCACTAAAATATCAAAATATTAACCAGAATATTATAAATTAGTAGCTCTTATGTATCTTGCCAGACAACAAAAAAGATTTGAGACTGACACTCAAATCTTTTTGAATAATTATCAAAATGCAAAGCTTCAGAAATGAGTAGAAAGAGAAGTGAAGAACGGAGTAACGTAGGTCAAGCAGGGTCACTTTGACGAGGTAAGTGTAGAGGAAATTGGCTCTTGTCAGTGAATGGCCATGAATTAAATCCGCTCCTTGTATTTGTTGTCCAACAATTTGAATGGCTGTCACAATGTGGCTGAAAATGCTATTTCACTGTCGACATTAATGTGGACACTTCAAGAATACAATATCGCTGCAGTAAAATCTACACATCTTTACTATCATATGCAATTACTTGTCTTTTTTTAGTTTAAGAATCAAGAACATTTAAAGTTTTTTTTTCATGGATGAATTTTTTACTCTATATTTTGTTTTAAGTACAGTATGTCTTAACGACTTAAAGACAAAGCAATACCAAAAACAATCTACAATATAAGTTTTATACAGCAAATTGGAACTGACTGAATCAAGAACAAAATCATTATGTTATATGAATCATCAACTTGTGAGGACGCTCACTTTTTGCCTCGGACATGCTGCTTCAGCCTCAGTCTATTAGCACAATATCTCATGTATGTTTGTATGCAAGTAATGTACTGTATGTATGTAAGAACCATTTATACGAGATTTTTTAAAATGAGCCAACTGAAAACATTAAGAAGTAAGCTGGAGAGTAGGCTAATGGAGCTAATGTTAGTGCTATTAGCTAGCTACAGCTGATAAAATCTGTCGCCAACGGTCGTTTAGTTCAGTCGACAAAATCGATGGCTGCTGGCTAAATATGAAAATTCAATTTTGTCTACTTCTGTCTGAAATCAAGGATCCATTGTTTAAAGAAGTCTTAGACTACTAAGAAGCACTAAATCAGCCACTGTAAACTTGTTGTGCCAAAACAGAACGGTGTAGCAACAGTAACTGAGGGGAGCAGGACTTGGCGAACTGTGAATTTTGGAAAAAGTGATCACCATTCTGTTTGGCCCCGTCCAAAGTCAGTGAGATTAAATCTGTTTGGATTTAATTTCCTACTTGACCCATTTGCATTTTACAGATACTACAGTATATTCAGTACAAATAGCCCGACTCAACAAAATCAGATTGAATATAGTCAGGTCAATGTCAGCCAATTAATTCAGCAATCATCCCAAGTTCCTGTTGGAAGATACTCGGCATACATTACAAAGTCTGTTGTATATTGCATCCACCCCCACAACATCAACAACAATGTGTGTTATTGCAGCTTTATCACACCATAATCCCCATTGTGGAGAGGGGAACTCTTTTACTGTTTGCCCACAAAAGCTTTAACTCTCAGAAACAGGCGGGTTTTATTTCTGAGAAAAAGAATGACATCTAATTCCCCTCGATTGCCCGGTGGGGGCAAACTAAAGCTGCTTTGAAAGGGCACTGATCTAAAGAGCCTCTCTGACAAACATGCTCGGGCTTATTTTCTGGTTTTGATCTATCTATTGGTCACAGTGGGTCTCTATGAGGGATACATTGTTTGAGTTGACTGACCAAACACTGCCCTCAGGGTATTATACTGTAGCATGCTGTGCTGGAGATGGAAAAGCAGCCATTTTCTCCTTGATGTTTTGAATTTGGAGCTATAAAAACTCACACTTCTGCATATTTATTTGTCTCAAGTAAAACAAACAATGTCTCCTTTTCTCACATACATCATATTTATATGTTCAGTATTTCAGAACTGCAAAATTCAAAGCAGCAGTATCCTTTTAAATCAGGACAGTGTGTCTCATACTGAAATCATTGAGACTAAATCAAAGCATTTCCTTCCTTATAATTACCCAAACTTTGTAAAATAAGTACAGTACTATGTGCCTATAAATGCCCACATTCGGACTCATTCTACAACTTCAAAGTGGACCATCCTAAAGGGACTGTCTTCTAACTTCAATGGCAAGTCCACAGCAGTCTGCCTCAGCTAGTTCTCAGTGTGACTCCTTGGCTTGGATCTTAAGTTTTGGGCATCAAAGCAATTTAGATATTATATTATATTGTAGTAAAAGCAAAACTGTTTAAGAGAGATAATTGCACAACTTTTTTGGGGAGAATATTGCACAAGACATTTCAGTTTCTGCTTAATACCAGTTTCATATGAACACAATATTGTCTTTCCTAAAATCCTCGTTATCCTTTGTCAATGATAATTACTATTATTATATTCAGATCAAGGTTTTTTCATCTTTTCCTAAATTTGCCTACAGTTTTAGTTTTGTCTGTCTTTAATAGATGTAAACATCTTGCCATTTGTTTGACTGAAGAGGGAATTTTGTGTATGAAAACGTATTTATAAAAGCTTGGAAATGACGAAGGACATTGGGCTTTGCTCAGACACATTGGCCACAGAATACATGAACCTTCATCTATTTTTACCTGCATGCCCTGTTTTTGTTTTTATGTATTTTAGGAAGCCTTTTGTGACACCTTGGCCAGGGACAACAGATGAAAAATAGTCTTTTGGGTAATTCTGGCATTTTTTTATTCACATGTATTTATTCATTTTGCACTGTCCCTTCTCAAATATACTAAAATAAACTAAACTATTGACAATGGGGCTTTCTAGGACAAAAAGGCAAAGCAAATTTGTAGTTAAATAAGTTATATACAAATGATACAACGGTGTCCCAGACAAGTCTTCTCATTTCTGGTTAAATGTCTATCCAGAATACACATCCTCAATTCTCCCCAGAAAAAGAAATAAATGCACAAAAATGACCTCTATGGTAGACCATATATATATATTATACTCGTTTTCAGAAGATACAGTCTACGGTAGGTTGTAGGGATGCGTCCATAAAAAATATATTTTTTATCTGAAAAGTATTTTGCTTTTGCAGCCAGTATCTATGTTATAAACGCTTGGACTTTGCTCTCTAATTTTACCTGAGCCAGTGAGCTTGCAAACACTAATCAGTTCATCCGCATGTTTTTTCTAAAGAAAAATGGGCAGTGAATCTGACAATCTGAGTTTGGGAATCTGACAAAGACCGTTTTTTATCTGCTGACCCTGGCTACTTTAAAAAAAAGTCTTTAATCACAAATTCTCAGACATTTCTGGCGAGGTAATGCGACAACCGGTGTGATACTGTATGACTTTTTCAGACTAGCTCCTTGGCTGAGTGGCAGATGTTCACATTCATATTTTTAATTTATACTTACTGTATATATGGTGAGATTCCTGCAGTATGTAAGACAGTAAATTGATAGACATAGTAGATGAGATGAATAATGTAAACACCTTTAATCCAGTTGTAAAACTTGACTGTTATTGCTTAACTCTCCACTATGTGCCTTTCTTTAAGTGAAACACATCCAACAGAGATTGGGATTTAGACAAAGCCAAAAAAACTTCTCCATGATATTTTATACGTGATACAGTACTTGTAGTACAATATTATTATTGTAAAAGGTTTTTGGAGTGAATTATCTGCCTACAATATTTATTTCTCCCCAGATTTACTTTGCTAGTTCTGTTGTTGCTGAAGCTGGTCTCCATTTATTTATGTAATGTTTAAAGTAGACAAGGAGTATAGCTCGATAAGTTTATTGTTAAATACCCACGTTCAACACCTTACCTAAAAAAGGTGACAAATGCTGGATTTTTACAGAAACAAAACATGCTTCTTTTTGATAAATAATAGAACAAACAAATAATGAAATAATAAATATCTGTCATTTGTATTCACAAGCTGCTCCCTCTGCTTTGAAGCCAACAGATGTATTTCATCACAGGGCCTTGCTTTTTATTATAAAAGATAAATTTCACACTCACTGTTTGATTTATATCAAATAGTTGGCTGATTTTCAGCAGCAACAAAGGGGATGAATTACATTATATTTGTCTTTACAGCTGTCCTGAAGGCACTTGTGTACTGCACTCCTCTACTAGATTTTAAAAACACTAATTGTTGCATCAAAATGCTGGACTGTTTCACTCCGTCACTGTCAATTGTGGATTTGCCGAGACTAATTCCTCATATGAATGTAGTGCGACACTTTCAGGATTTATTGAAAAAGAGGAAAGTCTAAAGTATCTGCCTCAGTCATTTTTAAACAATGGCACTGTGAATATATGACTGAATTGTATTCAGAATTATTTTTGTTGTTGTTCTTCCACTCTCTTAAAATGTTTAATCAAATATAGTTTGGCATTTATTCCACATATTCTATGAGAAAGACCAGAAATGTATCTGCTTCCTGCCTCTTTAGTGTTCTTCCTTGAAATAGGAGGAAGAAAAAAAGATCTGAAACTTAGCAGTTCATAGTTAATTAGGTTAATGGCTAATGCTGACTACTTCACATCCACTGCCACAGGCAGGAAGAGGATGACTTACAAGGGCTCCAAAGTCTGTCAATCTGTAAACATTTTATAGTTTATGAGCTACTCCAAGACAATGCATTGTTTTAACAGTTCCAGTACAGCATGAATATGGTTTCTTCCCTTGGCCAGAAGTGGGCAGATGTGCCCAGCTGACAGCAGGGCAGTGTGAGGCGATGCTGAAGTACCATCCACCATCAGCCATCATCCACTGGAAGAGAAGAGGCTTGACCTCCCTTCACCCTCCAGCTCTAAACTCTGACTTGACAATGATTATGATCACCCAAAAGGTACACTCATGATAAAAGATGCGGCACTGGTGAGGTTTGTTATTTTATTTCTTTGAGAAATGCGAAGCTGCTGTGCCTGCAGGACACGATCAAAGCTGAAGCCGATCACAGCAGGCCAATTAGAGTGTCCAGTGCAAACACTGAGCAGAGATCAAAGACAAGGCTGCATTACATGACAGCCAACTGGGATAGAAAGTAACTGGATCCCATTAACAGTGTGAGCACATCCACTAATGGGGCTTTGCATAAGGCGAACCATTATTATTGCAAGGATGCCGTCTGTCGAGGTGTCGTGACCAATCTCTCGGATCAGTGAAGCAGGTAGCAGGTTTTTGTTTTTCTTTTATCAAACAATACGGTTAAACTTTGTATTATCGTTATTATTGGTGGCTTGAATCACACAAGTTGAGATGCAGCCGACATTATGAACGCTGCCACTACAGTGAAAGTCACAGCAGATACTGCTTTTGCTATTGCAGTGACGCCACCTGTCCCGTCTAATCCAAGATGCACGTTATTTGATGGATGAAGCAAATTCTGTAAAAAGTCTGCAATGCTCTGCATGAGCATGACGTAAGACCCAAGAGAACAAAATATAAGCAAAAGTGGATTACAGGCTGCCCTTGTTCCACAACTACCCATTAATGTGACACTCAGTTTGATGCAATATTGTCTTCCTTGTTTCCTCAGAACCAGGTGTGCGGGTAAGATTTTGGCAAAGTCAAACAAATTGCAAATTGGTAAAACAAAAGCAGAATTACTAAAAATTAAATCTGTCAAAGTTAACGCGATATTAACGCGTTAACGCAAATTAGTTTTAACGGCACTAATTTCTTTAACACATTAACACAATCGATCTTCCAGACTACTAAAAATGTAGATACAGAATTAGAATTACTGCAATATTTTAAATTCAGTGTCACACAATCACCGTCAAATCAGTTTACAATATGGTGTTTTTTTCTCCTTCTAGTAATATTAACAGATTCTAATTTTTGTTGCAGAAATCCATGGACTTTTTTTTCATGTAACATCTCCCCAAAACCATTTGGTCAAAGCGGATGGCAAGTTTTGATATTGTCCAATCTGGTTTGCTATGGCAACACCATATGGAATTTTCCAAAAAAAAAATCGACACACTGGCATGATGCACAACAGATGGTAATTATCACTATAGTTGCTGCTCTGTGATGCAACTCAGTGGAACTTTGAAATTAACATCTGGCTCCATCATTCAGTCGTATACACAAGTGACAGAGAGGAGTCAGCAACATGTCATGTTATACTTCAAAGGTCAAATGTTGACCTTCCTAATTCAGTGAATTTCAAAGCGGGGGCCACCGGGGGGGGAGGGGGGGGCAGCAAATTCGAGGGAAGAAAAAAATAAATATTTTGAAAAATAAAATTGTATTATTATTATTATTAAAAATAATTTATAAAAATATATACATATATAGAATATTATTATTGCATTACTAAAAGTAAGGAAATGTTTTATTCTACTTATTTATTTTTTATGTTTTTTTGTTTTAAAGCATCTTGCAAAAGGGGAGCCCCGACCTACATGCTATTTGGGGGGCCTTGGCATGGAAAGGTTTGGGAACCCCTGTCCTAACTAACCACATGACCAGTACAACAGTGTGATGATGACTCACCTCTAAAAACCTCATCCATCATGTCGACCATGTCAGATGGTGTAGTAGTCGTTGCTGGAAAACACAAATGCAGAAGACATACAGGTCAGTTAATCAGGGCAAAACACTTCACATCTCTATTCCGGCCCAATCAAAGGCCCTCAGTGGAGCTTTAATTGTACACAATTACAATTCTGTTTGAACTGAACATTCCTCACAAGCAAGCACTGTGTGTATCCTTGAAGTCTTACAAACATATTTAATGGATTCATTTGAAACCTGCATCATTTGGTGACCTGATCATTATTCGGTCCACAGCACTATCAATGGTCAAAATCTGGTACCTTTAATTTAAACTGTTATAGAAATCATTATCTGTAGATCATGTCTATTTTTACAGACCAATATCAAATTAATCAAAGTGAGAAAAATTCTATTACAATGAAAACTTCAGAGCAGCTGCTTTTCTAAATGAGTTTAGCTTATAATATGAGCTGCTGCGATAAAGTGAGGTATAATTAGACTCTCTGTAAAAAATGATGCTCATTTACTAGCGAGCCAGAGAGAGATGAGATAATTTTTCAAGTGCTAATTAATTGGGTCTATACTGCCACAAACGCACAGAATCTGTACTTATACTAACAGTGAAGTACAATATAGTACATGTTCTTTGTCAACCTGTGACCTACACTATCAAAACACTAGTGTCTCAGCATGTGATTGTTTATATGTTAAACTTAAGTCCAGATAGTGCGCTACTGTAACTGACTGCAATGCAACCTAAACTCACAGCGTCTCTGAATACTGCCTGTGCGAATGAGACAGCTATGAATAATGGTTCTTCAGTGTGTCGGCACAGGTGCTCCGTCAGTGCCTGTGACAAGGTGCTACCCTGAGCACATCAACTGGCACGAAACACACCGGCCACACTTAACGCACCACCAACAGCCGCCAATCAGCCTGTGAGGTCACTGGAATCTATGAAATCTGAACCCTTCCAAGTTTCCCAGACAGACGATAATTAATAATTGGATCCCCGAGGAAATGGCTCCTTCAATCAACATCCATTATTGTGCGGGGTACGTGAGGGTTCGGCCCTCGACTCACTGTGACTGATCATGAAAGGAGCATAATTACCATCAGGGGAAAACAACTGCTTGTTTTGTTTTGTCCACCTCCTCCTAACCCCCAGCATCTAGAACAGAAGACATTTGCCACGCCTACAAGTATGCACGTACTTCCAGTGATTCCATTGTCTTCTTATCATTACAGGTATTGAAATATAGGCTCAAATTTGTAAGCTGCCTGGTACAGAAACTACACAGTTCTTTCAATATGTATGATTGTGTGATTTATTTTTGCTTGTTATGTTAGCATTACTGTAGTACTACTAAAAATAAAAATGACAAGAGTAAAGAACAACAGCCTATCTGAAAGAGGAAAGCTTTGGGAGCTACAACTGCAAAGTCCACCTCCACTCTCTCAGACACAAATTATTATTAAAAGCTGATTATTTCTATGTTTTAAAACATGTCATGAAGGGACCTTTCTTGACCGCGGTAACGCAAGTTTAGCTAAACACAACAAACTAGAAATACCGCTTTGCGGTTGTACTATGCAAATCTGAAGAAATTTGCTCAAGGCGTTCCTGAGATATCACGACAATGGAACGGACGTGAGAGCACAGTGACCTTGACCTCTAACCACCAAATTCGATTCAGTTTATCCTTGATTCTAAGTGGACGTTTCTGCCAAATTTGAATACATTCGCTCAAGGCGTTCCTGATATGGTGCTCACAATAATGGACCGGACGGACGTCCAAACGTACAACCCGAAAACAGATCAAACGATCACAGCTGTCGCCGGCGCGGAGGCATTAAAATCTTAATTGAAGGTCCATTTGTAGAACTAGCTAGTCAGCATGTGACCTAAATATGTAATTGCGATGACGTCACATATAGCTGCATTGTAACTCGTGTCTCTGTTCAAAGACAGTCTTTGTTATTGGATACGATTGAAAGCTCCAGAAAAAGCTATTAAGTGGACCTTGAGTTAACTCGTTTTGTCAAACTTTATTTGTAGTTTGAAATTGCTTCCGTTTTTCCGTAAAATATTGTTGCATACTATATATGAACTCTGTGGTGTGAGCTAGTCTGAGACCTGTCAGACTGCTAGTACTGAAGGATTTCTACATTGTCTTAAAATGAAAGCTAACAATGCATTACACCACAACTCTACTGTATTGTTTGTATTACAAAGACCTTTGTGTTGCACTGCTTTGCTCATTGTTGCTGTACAATTTCAGATAAATGGAAGAACTTAATATTTACACATATCTTTTGTATTATTACTACATGTTTGTAACTTGCATGAAGCAGAATATATGCTCAAGGACAAACTTTTGAGTGAAAGCATAACAAAATCTGACCGTGAAATCAACAAGTCATGCTCTCAAATTAGAGACCAGGCTCTTGAATAAAGATAGGGGAAAAAGCTCCATATGCTCAACTGTCACCAGCCTTCTTATTCTATAATATAAAGGTTTTTAAATACAACTTTCCAGGCTAGAAATGGCACTGATAACAGCACTGCTGCCACCGAGGGAACAATACATTTAAGCAACAGCTCCAGTGACCCTAAAAATAGCTGCAAAATGGGAATGGGAAGAGTGAATTCCGGCTGTAGCCAATCCTTTCGGCACACTTTGATAACCGTGGAGGATGGGTGGCTCAGCTGTGCAATAAAAGTGCTGAATTTAGCTTCTTCATTGTACGTGTATCAAGCGAAGCAATCGCCTCTCATAAACACACTGTCTATCAAGAGGTGAAGTCACGTTTAACCGTGCAAAGACTCTCCTGGCATCATGTGACCTTTGCAGCTAATATAAATGTTGTGTCCCTAATGTAATCTCAGTTCTTAAGGATGCATTATTGTAGGGATGAGCCTGAACACATCAAAGGCACAGGGATCAAGATCAAGCTAATTTAATTGTTCATTAGCCAGACGTCTCCCACAGCAAGCAGCTATAACACTATTTCAACCAATTATAATTAATACAGTAATATGACTCACCTTTTTAAGAAATTGGCTTCCTAGACTTGGTGAGGAAGACGGTAGAAAAAAATAAATAAAAAGAAAGACAATGGATATAATTATAACAAATTTAAGAATATAATTCCACAATGATTGTAATTTAGGTTTTAAACATTTACACTACCAAAACTGTTGAATAAAGTTCTGATATCAAACCTGAAAATTACATAATTCCTCATCAACTCTAATTAGTACACGTACTGTAATAAATTGCATATTTTAAGTGTTTTGTTTAAGTGAAATATTGCTTGAAACTCTACTAGGCAGCCTGGTCAAATTAATTTCTTTAGTAGTGCAGTAACGGCGTATTTTATGAGTGTGCTCTCCGAGGTTATTTACAGCTCAGCAGGCTTTGCTTTTGCTTCGCAGAACAATTTTCATTCAACACCAGTAAAAGCTATATCATCCTCTGGGTAGCAATCTAATTCAATTCAGGTAATTTAACTCAAATGGTGTTATTACCTAATTCAGGGGAAGGATGATATCACATAATTTGTTTGGGAAATTGGCAGCCGCCATCCGCTTAACAACTCCGTGGCTTTGAAGAGGGAACAGTAATATTTTTCTTTTGAGGCTGTCAACAAATAATAAAGACAAAACTGGGAGCTAACACATTCTTTGTCCCAGCGAACCCCCGGGTTTTTATATAATTTTTATGTTCTGGGAGCCTGTCATGATTCATTTTCACAAAATCTGTTATTCCACATTGCATGTCTGCGAAACATTTCTTATAGTCAGTCTAATATAAGCTTTAAAAGATCTAGTAGTGGCTATTAGATAAAGAATAAAAATGATCATACAGTGTCATTTTGTTGAAGATTACAATTTCTTGTTACAGCTATTTCCCTTGTTGAGATAAACATGAAACCTCAGTTCACAGCTGTCATCATACAGCACAGAAACAACGATAACATGATCAATCTTGTTCCAGTTTTTAACAAATGAACCAGTAGATAAATGAAACATTGTAGTGTCTGCACCATTAAGGAGCCATTCAGTCGAATGTCATTATTGACCTTCAACACCCATGTATAGGCTTTCAACATTCATCAAGTAGCACAGAGATCAATACATAGATTACCTTCAGAAACACTAAACTGAGTGACACATGCCAAGGTCAAGCTATTTTTACAAGTATGTTGTAGAGGACACACAGGACAAGGCAAAATGGGTTTAAATGGCATATTAGATTATATGTTTATAAAACTACGTACATGGATTTTATGCTCCTCTAATGATGACTATAATCACTGGTGAAGTTAGTTCTGTTATATCTCAATAGACAATAGAAAATGGGGGAGGAGAGGAGTGTGATACTCTGTGGCATCAGGTTGGGAAGTTACGTAAGAAACCGATTCAGAGCAAGAAGAAAATAAAAAAAATAAGGTTTAGATCCAATCTGTCATCCAATCAGGAGCCTCTGCTATTTGAGTGCCAGTCTCATTTGCCAGTCGCCGGTTCAATCCGAGCATAGCCGCTGCATTCAGATACAGGCAAGCAGGTTGTCACTTTGAATATGTTTATTTATTCTCATTTCAGGAGGTCTGCTGGAACATGAAGACAGCTGGTTCAAATTGATTCTCCAGTACAAATAAGTCAGGAGACAGAACGGGAATGAACCGTCAAGAATGAAAGTGTGGTGGCTGCACGCTCTGTGCTTTTTCTGCTGCTCCTCACAAAATGCACCCCTGTATGTAAAATAATGTCATTTTGTGAAAGTTTCTGTTCCTACCTTTTATAAAAACCTTATTTTGTACAAAAAGACACTAAGGGCGCTTTCACAAGCCAACATTTAGCCAGTTTTAATCAAACTACGTTGCGGTTCGAATTGGGCAGTTGTGAACGCAGTAACTGTACTCTGGTGTGGACCAAAACAACCATTACGAGACCACCACTCACGACTGGGCTCGTCTCGATTGCAGTGAGAACATAATTGCAGGAAGTGAACCAAAATACAGGAGATTACAGGCTGCCTGCTCGGGCATTTGTTGAGATGGACACAGGTAAAAGACAGGTTTACATGAGTGGGAGACGACTGACTTGGACTTCTGCAGAAGCGTGATGATTGCTTGACATTTGGGTCGTAGAGAACATACAGAATATGTTAGAATTTCCTAAATAAAATACACACAAATCGTGATGTTTATAAATTCATTCCAGATAAACTGGATGAGAGGGGATTCGTGCACACAGTAGATCAGAGCCAAGTCAAAATGAAAACACTTGGGCCCTGCTCCTTCGTAAACGCCCCTCAGCAATTTTTTTTTGTTTTATTTGGTCCGCTTTAATTCATGCAGTGAATAAATACAAAATGAACCAAAAGTATAAATTTCACTCTGATTGATTAGCCAAACAGACTATGGCTTGTGAAAGCACCCTAGGTAGTATAGCCTGGCCAATATTGGAGTTTTGAGGCTGATACGGATATCAATATTTGAGAGTTAAAAAATCTGATAAACAGTATAATGACTTATGTATCTATATACATTTTTATTTATTTATTTATTTTTTTAAATAAACTTATAACAAACTAGCATTTTTGATCGGGGTCCCTTATGTTCTGAACCAAACATTTTACTGTTGCTAAATAAACTTGTCAGTGCTCTCCGGTGGACAAACTATGAATTAGAGACACAACTAACACATGTTACACTACTGTTATTCTATGGTACCAACAGTATAAGATGATCCTGTGTTTAATACTACTGTACTTACTAATAGTGTACGTATTTCACATCGTTTGTATTGACTTTTTTTATATGGTACATTATCACGTCCCTTCCTGCCTTTTTCCCTATTTTTTTTTTTAGCATGTTTGCAGAAAACCCTTCTGAGAAAGTGCACCAAGCGAGGGGGACTTTTTGTACTTATTTATCTATTTTATCACTAAGAAAAGTGTATATATATTCACACACTCATATCAAATGAATTCAATGAACTGGAAAATGGATGGACACATACTTTAAAAATATTTTGCAATTGCAGTGTTCTCCACACAGGATGGTGAAGTCACTGAAGCGAGCAAGCATTTCACTTATAACAGGGAAAGTCATTATGAGTGCACGTTGCCATGACTGATGTGTACATTTGTTCAAACATACAGACAGTATAAGCAACTGCAACCTCAATGTGATGTCATGTAACCACAGATAGGGGGGGATTTCTGATCCACTTGAGTGCATTTCATTTGTGAACTAAGCTTCTCACTATGGCAGCGTACTGTCGGCTGACAACTGAAATCCAGGCCTTTCACGACCACAGCCATATTGGCACCACTGTCCATTAATAACATTGACGCTTTATCATCTTGTCATTGCTGTGGATGTCGGTATTGAACAGCTGTCAGCACAGACAAAGGAGAGTTTCTCATTTGATGTACAGCATCATCATGCATAGCTAATGACGTGAGCAGAATAAATAATGTATATTCTTTGATAAATAATTCTCTTTTATGTATTAGTACCTTATGTACACATTGATTACTGTCTTTAGCTTTCCAATTATTACAATATATATTATTTATTACTCATGATTGAAAACACCATTCATTCTGTCCAAAATGCTACAGAAAACCCCACTTAAAAAAAACCAAACAAAAACAAACAACCATGGCAGTGGATGATGAATGTCATATTCTGGCTGATTAAATGAATTGTTCTCCTCCCTCGTACTGAATTTTGCTACGTCAATCCTTATGTCACCCACTCTATTCTGTGTACAGTCTGCGTTCTGACGTTAATTCAAATGCCGTCAATTTATGAATAAACTACCTTTCTATTTCTTAATTCAAACGTAAATAAACAAAATTACAAAATATCACAGTATGCTTTTTGTAATTTGGGATTTATGCATTGTATTGTTCCATCCAAAAATGTGATAACATTTGGCACCTTCGCTTTCTACAACAGAGTTAACAGGTTTAAAGTTTAACAAGCAAAAATGGCTAAATGTGAATTTGTGATTAAATGAGTGCAACACTCCAGGAACTTCTTCTTCCCCTATTTGACATTGTCGACTTGGCAGTCCTAATAGACTTCAGGAACGATTGCCTTGTCAAATGACTCAGCATGGTGGCTCCTGCTTAAGTGTGTGTGTGTGTGTGTGTGTGTGTGTGTGTGTGTGTGTGTGTGTGAGGAGGAGGTTATTAGAGTGGAGAGAATATGCACCCATAAAGAGAGAGGGAAAAACAATAAATCAATAGCAGCTATTGATGTAGAGCCTTGACAAAAGCCTTCCAGTTTTATTCAGGTGCAGTCTCATTCTGTTAAGAAGCTACTGTAGCTGAAGGCAATCATTGATCGCAATCCGTAATCAGTGATTGGAAATGACAAATTAGGGCCTGTCAATAGATTCAAACCAACACAGAGAGACCTCAAATGGGACTTTGTTACAGTGAGGGATAAACGAGATTACGATCTATAATAAAGTTGATAAAGGAATTGTTTTTTGTTTCCTTATGTCCTGCAACTTTTTTTGCATTGGCAAAATAGATTTTGTGAGAAAAATAATTGCCTAAAATGTTAGTTTTGAGCGTATGTGCAGAATATTTACTGCCAATATTTTTCAGTTAGGTATTTCTCTAGTATCTGCACGTCCCAACTAAAACATGGTATCAATAGTGTTTGGTTTAGTTAAAACAAATTGGTCCATTTGCCCACTTAGTATGGTTTGTTTGGGCTGGTGTGAAAGCTGCTAAACGAACCCTGGTGCAGACCAAAACAACCAAACTAACAAGTTTGCCTCATCAAATTTAAAGGTGCTAATATGTCAGTGTTGTGTTTACAGCTGGTTTCTGCCGCTCTCAAGTGACCAAGATGGTCATGGCTGAAGAATAACATTGATATTGGCTTGAGACACAAAATTGCACCACCAGCTGTAAATTTTCCCTAAAACAAGGGTGTTAGTCCAATTTGGTCCGGTTATTCACATTACAAATGCAGATGGCATAAAACAAACACATTGCAGCTTTATTGTCTGCCTTGAATGGCTGTCCGTGCCCCATCTGTTATGTATTTCAGTTATTCAAAGAGACGGTTTAAATTGCAGCAATTTCCAAAACTGTGACCTCGAATTATCTGTAAACACAACACAAAACCACGTTGCTTTATTTCTGCTAGTTCTAACCTGTAATTTATACAGACGTTTTTTTAATCACAGATATTTAGGCTAAATAGTAGTTAATACTGAAGGGAGGACTTATTTATGCTGGTAATTATTTTCAGTGGGCTATTCATTGTTCCTGACCACAACCCTTTGAATGAGTCAGAGGGACTCTCAGTAGAATATTTTCATGTGATCCACGGATGTACGGATGTGGATGAGCTTCACACTAACAGATGATGACTGGCTGCTGTCAGGGTTACAAGGTTGCTAATTTATCTTCGTAGACATCCTCAGACATGCAGGTTACAGGAAAGATCGTCCAAATGTGCGCGCACACTCACGCACAAACCATTTTCATCATCATTATCTCGGCTCAGATCAGCACTAAGACAGGCACAAATATTCTGACATTTTCAAACTACCATTGCTATTTTGTTTAGTCATAACACATTTTTGTTTCGTGAATTTTTGCACCTTTTCTCGAGGCACCCAGCACTACCGACGCTGGGTCAGCATCTACCGTGGTCATAACTATTCCTGGCACCTTTTCTGAATTGCACTGACAGTTTGGTCTTAAATCATGGCCTCTGGCAGAAGAATTATAAGTGTTAGCTCGGGGGTCTGCAGAGGTGACTCAAGGCTGAGGCCTGACCTTCGGGCTGAGCAGCACTTTTCTGTACATGTCACCGTGGCATTACTGATGTGATGGGTTGTTTGTGTGTGATGTGTGAAGACAGGTTGTGACACCTATTTTTTTTTTTTAACCAGGAATGCTTTGACCTGTTCCAGCCATAAAGTGTATATAAAAAGAAAGCATTTTGTAGTTCAGCTTTTTGCTCCCAAGACTCTTTTATCCGCATAAAATGGAAAGATGTGCTACAAAAAAATATATCAGAATCTAAATCTTTCATGAAAATATATCCTTTTATGAATATATGACATCAAAACAATAAAAAAAAGTGGCCCTTCATCCCTAGAGGTGTTCAAGTTAATAGGATTGTTTATCTGTTTATATTCAGCATACGTATTCTCCTATATCCTCAGATTGTATTTGACAGATTTCAGGAAACTTCCTGTCAATGTTGATGAAATATTCCTATCCCTTTGGCAAGGTTATATGTGTCTGTGTATTACACTGCATATTGGGTGATGCTCCTGAACAGGCAGTTGAGAATACAGATGGCTTCAGTCTCTGCCAACCTGTGCCTGTGATTAATACTGACTATAGCCGTGCCTGGCTATTGATGATATTGGGCTGGACACTGTTTCATCTCTTAAGTGAATGACAGATTAGGAGCTAGCGAGTGTTAGTTGCTGTCACTCAGGGGTTGAGAGCACATGAATGTTAGTCTTGTTTACTAAAAAACCTAAAGGGAATAGAAGGAAAGAAAATCATGTGATTAAAGAGACATTAGGAATCTTGTTCTACTATAGATGTCATAAAAGTCACAGTGGTTTGCATGTCGGTGTAGCCGTCTCTCTGCAACATTTATCTTTGATAGTGATACTGAATCAGGGTACAAACTCATTGATTGTCCTGTAATATATGACTCCGCTCGGGTTAAGCTATTGATTACCGTCTCAGCAGAAATGTGGGTCGGAGGGATAAAATATGCGATCATCAACATATTAATTATACTTTATCACAAATGGCCCTCCTCCTATTCAAGCAGTAAGTCTTATCACAGCCACAGAACATTATACAATGTCACACTGGTGATCAATAACAGCAAACAGCTGCTTCAGGGGTGATAAATATATATTGAGCCAAATGAGTGTGACTATTTGTGAAGAGATTCTGCAGAATTACTGAGAATGTACCTTCTCTCATATTAATTTTCCACCTAACAACAACTCTTTATTGGAAGTGACACATTATAAGAAGTGTTTGAAACCAACTGCTCTTAAATAGCTTTGACAGAACTTCTTAAATTTATGATCGCGTCACGGACGAATAAATGTCAAGGTGAGGTTGAGCCGGTGAAGTATTTAGTCACTAAATTTCCCCCTTGGTGAATTTATTCCCGTTGTCAGCATTGCAAACAAAATGACAGCTAAGCATCTCACATACCTGCAGCAAACTGCATACAACAGCATTTTTTTTTTTTAAAACCACCTTTAGACAGGGGGCAGTTTTGATGTGGTGTGTGTTGCTATGACACCGGTCACCTCACTGACTGACTGTAATGTCGCCCTAATGAAACGCCTGCTGGTCAATATCGACAGCATCCCGCATCCATTATAAAAAGACGCAATTACCTCTAATTGTAATCACAGATGTCTATGTGTCAGAGGGAAGAAATGAGTGGCCAGCGACTTGAGGTTTTCCAATTTAACAGCGGCCCGAGCCTCAAAGATAAAGTGATGAAGATTACATCACTTACAGGTTGGATGAATTATTCAGATCAAGAGTAATCCTGACCCCAGGTGACGAGGAAGGTGGACTGTATGTCATGTAATCATGTGTCTGTCCGGTGCAAGATTCAAGATGTCCGAGATAGCTGTTGGTTGGTGGTGTGTTTACGGCACTAGCCACATATAATATGGGTGGAGGTGTGGGTGTGGAGGAATAATTGACATGTCACTCATGAGATAGTACCTCATCCTCGTCCTCCACTCTGAAGTTAAGAGATTTATGATGCAGTGATTCACAGGCATTTACAGGTCTACCATCATGCACTTATTTTACAGGAGAGAGTGTCTCAAGGCTTTGCAGGCCAGAGAGAATAAAAAATATTTGGCATAGCTCTGCACATGTGACAGCTGAGAACATGCTCTGTTGTCCCTAAGAGGATGTCGTGCACCCACAGAAAGTACAAAGTGTTTCAGAAGGAGCTAACTTTCTCACGTCCGTCTATTACTTTTTAACAGTGAGGTCACCTCGGAAACGCTAATTAGACAAACTTCATGGCAAACTTTGGGTTCATAAGCAAACAACTCCCCTGTCCTTCGACATCTTGCTCTCTGCCATCAACAATGCTCACAGATGTGTTTCATTATATGAGCATAGACAATGTCCTCTTCAATCACAACAGTGCAGTGATTGTAATTTGATGAGGAATTTTTGGCAAGTAAACATCCGCTGACATTCTGTCCTTGTTTTGAGATGCAAAATAAATCTGTTATTGATTAACGGTACAAGATGTATGTGTTGCAGGCTAACGTTTTGTGCTCCGTTTAAAGCGCAAAGTCCATTTAATAAAAGCTATTATAACTTTCATGCCCGACAAATGTGGCATTCAGAATAATGGCTCAACTCTTCAGTGTTGACTGCAGCCATAAAAATCAATTGGGAAATGTCAATTGGCCCTTTGACTGGAAAATATGACCTTTTTAATAGCTCTGAATATTACAAGGAAGAGAGGAAACACAATTACAAGGGATACTGGATCTATTTCCAACAAATGACTTTGATAATTAGAGTTTTGCATGAAGACCTCAATCAGGATAAAGACAAATGCTGTAGTCATTTGTACTTGTTTACTAGATTTACAAGAAGTCACTATGGAGCCTAAACACACTTCTAATAAAGGTTGATGACAGCAGTTGGTCTTTGCTGGAAGCAGTTGTGAAACTGCAAAAAATAAAAGTACTGGACAACAAATTCAATGATTGTGATTACAAATCAGAAAAAAAAGATAATACCAAAAAAACTAAGGGGCCTTATCTTACACCCGACGCACCGCGCATAGCACAGCGCAACTGTCATTTATCTGCACAGCTGCAGATAAAGATCAGGTTACACTAATATTATTAATATTATACCATTTGTAGAATTAGATTCCAGTGGTGGCTACGTGACTTTTGGACGTTACAACGCTCAGGAGTTATTGGAAATGTTTGGATCTCATGAGTCGGAAACAATCCTAACCACTGGAATGTAATTCTGCAAATAATTTAATACTAATAATATTAGTGTTTTTATTCATTTTATTTGTATTATTTATTTTTATTTGATTTATTGAAAAAAGACACTGTACCGTAGATATAATTATTTCCAAAATTCCCAATATATTTTTTATCAAATTAAATATTCTGCTTCAATCCACATTTGTTGGCGTTTAGCCTTTCAAAAACAACACTTTCACTGCAGAAAATGGCTCGCTACTCCAATTTGCTGAATCCGCCATTTTTATAGCAATGCGCCAGGTTGATTTTTGTTATGCCCAAAACACATCTATGATTAATCAAGACACTAAATACAACCCCATTGCCCCTTGCTCCCAGATTATGCACCGTTTAACTCACAAAAGTGAAGTTGGACACGCCTTAAAAGCATTTGCGCCATGCACTTCAGACCATGCCCTACAGATCATTTAAATAGGCTGTAAGAGTCTCACATTATGTAACATATTTATTTCGTACTGTGTGGTACAAATCTGACCTGTACTTCAAGAAACAATACTGTAACTGACACCAGAGCAAGACTGTAATTCTCCCCTCTACAAAATGACTCAATGCAATATACATTTGTTATCAGAAAATAGTGTACATAACGTGGACACTACTTATTTTGTTGGAATATTTGATAGCTCTATAGTGCATACATTTCACAAACAGAAATCAGACACTAAAATAAAATTGTGGACAATACAGCACATACTATATAATGCATTATGTAGTAAATTGGGAGTGATTTCGGACACAGACATGTTTTTCATTACCTGCTATTACTGTAAAAAGTCCTTGAGCCCTCCATAGAGGAGATCCACAGTTGCCCTGTGTTTAATATACTCTAATTTATACTAATGCGTTAAATCAACCAGAAAGAGGTCATTTTTTTTTTTACATAGTACAGATCACGACACTGTAATTACCGGCACTCATGTCAGACCTTTTTGCTCAATTTATCCTTTGCAGAGCCTCAACATCCAATCACTATAAATTTCACTTGTCTTATGAGGTTAGGGCGCGGCTGTGGCTTAAGAGTTAGAGCGGGTCATCTTTTAACTACAAGGTTGGAGGTTCGATCCCCAGCTCCTCCTGTCTGCATCTTGAGCAAGGCACTGAACCCCAAGTTGCACCCGATGGGCAGGCCAGAGCCTTGCATGGCATGCATCGGTGAATGAATGTGTGTGTAAATGGGTGAATGAGAGGCGAATTGTAAAAGTGCTTTGCCCAGTAAGGTAGAGAGGTTCTGTAAATAAAAATGCAGTCCATTTACCATTTAGTTATAACTGCTATTCCTTTCCAATGCTGGCTCTCATTGATCAGCAAAGAACCAATGACCTTGTGTCATGAAAGAAGACGTAGGCTGCACAGGCAAGGTCCAATAATCAAAGTCAAACTTGGACTCCGGTTTGAAAAATGCTACAAATGTCTTTACCATCATGTTATATTGGATTTCAAGATGGCAGTGCATTTCAAAGTATTACTGTCTTTGAAAAGTCACTTTGTGAAGTCTGTTTACCAGACTCTTGCAGCGCCCTGTGTACTGTACTATATCAAGGTGAGCTTGCTTAGAAAATAAATAAATACTTTGATGTTTGTCCTTGGACAAACTGTCATTCATTTCAAACTGTAATTTATTTTGCTTTTTTTTCCCCCCTGAAATATGTTTTGATACAGAATAATGAAATCCTACCTATACTAGGACACAGTTGATGGGATTGCGACCCTTGGCCAGCCACAAATGCATTTAATTTATAGTCTGCAATATTACGCCATGGTGCACTGGCAAACAGAGATATGATATTGAAAAAAAAATAATTATTATATCTATTTTTTTTCCGCAATGCTCCTTATTTACATACCCACTGACGGTGGAAAACACCTAATGAGAAACCGTGCTTGCCATTCTCCATCTCCACTGCTTGAGGCCAGGTTTAGATTGGTATTGGGGTATTACTAGACATACATAGTGTGGCTTTCCTTTTCTTTCCAATTTAATTTTTTTTAACTACATCATTACTTCCATATCACTAACTTATATTGCATATCCTTTTCTGGGATTTTTAATTCACCATTATATAAAAAAATGCATTGAGGTCATTCCATAAATATTTTTATAACACCTACCAATAAATTAACTTTTCATATATTGGCTGGTCTGAGCTAACTTTGCTGCCTCATGCATATAGCAGGCTGCTCATTTCAGTGTTCCACATGTATTAATTTCATCATCCTTGTTTTTGCATCTACAAGAAACATCAGCTGCAAACAGATGAAATTGCGGTCCACAGAACATTTACATTTATCCCACCACCGGTAATAAACATTGCTAAAAACATTGCTACACGCTGCAACGCAAATACTTTGTATTGATGTTTGCGTAAGAGACAATATAAATAATGCATTTTATCTAAAATTAAATTGGATTCCCATTCATAGCGAGCAATGGGAGCTGGGACGTATTGTCCTCTAATCTCTTCGTAGACTTCTCAGCAGCAGAGAGTTTATGTTGAGAGTCTATCCCACACCTGATTAGCACAATCACTCTGCTGCTCCAGTATAAACAATGGAAAGGAAAAGTGTCCAGGACAGCAAAGTGGGTATTAATGGTGCCAACTCTGCAGGAGAGAGAGAGCACAGTGTGTTGGTAGTGTACGTGTGTGTTGAATGAGTGATGATGAAAGACAGCAAATAAACTCCCACCTGTGATGAACTGTGGGCACACATGATGTCTCTCCTATGTGCACCTGTGGTACACACAAATGTGTTGTCATGCTGTTCAGGAAACGGCTTTCAAGATAACCGTGAAAATCTATGATAACATCTGTGTCTTGAGATCAGATCGGCATCGCAGAGGTAAATTTAGCAAGATCAGAATATGGGGCATGTTTACAGTGGTGAGGCAGTTCATCACACGTTTGAGCAGGGTTTCTTATGTTAGACATGTTCGGCAAGCTCTTTCTGAAAACAGAAACTATGTGTATCAGGTGAAACTATACATCAGGATTCTTGCACTGCTCCCCATCCTAAGCTTACACAAATGTGAGTGTACTACAAGCTGGGAATTTTGAAAGATACATCTCTGTTAGATAAGGGGCTTAGCCTCCTAAGATACAGCTTTAGATAATGATGACATGCAGTTGCAGATGTTAGAGATTAAAAGGTAGGGTTGGTTGTGTTGTTCAAATACATTTTTTGTTATATTTGTTGAAATGATCATTACATCCCGACAGCAATCAATAAGTCAAGTGCCCGTGCACTCATTGCGCATCACACGAGTCTTCCAGGAGCTGCTAAGCTTGACAGCTCTGAGTACTAATAATAGCCGTGATCCGTGTTTACGTTCATAATGATAATTTTGGTGGAGGCCTGAAAGGACGAACTGTCAATGTTGTGGACTTGGTAACTTTCTGGCTAGATTAAGCAACTTTTGGAGCAAGTGCTGCCAGCTACTTTCATTGGAAAAGAGTTTTTCAAGATTACCAACCCTGCCCATTAATCTTGAGCACTTCCTTTTAAACAGACTTTTTAACACCATTACATCTGCCCAGTGCTCCAGAGTTTCTCTTTCTTTTGCATCAGTACACCCACAGAGCCTTAGTAGAGTCTCAAGTACAATGATCCCCAGTTATATGGCTCTCAATGTGCTGGGCAACAAGATCAATATGGATCACATCGCTCCACATGCCTCCAAATCTCTGTTGGGATGTCAGTGTGAGAGAGAGATTTGATGAAAATTCACTTCACAAGCTCAACAAAACAACCTGACCATTGTTGCAACCTTGAAAATACTGTATATGTCAATAGCTGTTATACTATCAGTCATGAAACCCAATCAGAAAAGTATTTGCTGGTACGCTGCAGTTAGAAAGTGAAGATGGATTACTGCGGTGGACTTTAGAGCTCCTCTTTTAATCAGCTGGCTATCAACAGTGGCTCGTTTCAGATGTAGTTGGACAGGCCGCGCCAATGTGCTCTTCCACTACAGAGAGGTAATACAAAGTGGCATCTTCACTCACAGGGCACAGGAGAAATGTGAAATTACCCATACCACCTGGCCATGGTCTTTGCCACGCTTGCTTTCAAGATAATGAATTTCTGCAGGCAGACTCATTGAAGTGAGCGCCACTTCGCCACACTGCACAGCTGCAGCACTCCAGCAGCAGAAATATTTCTAAATAGGCTCATTTGGCATAGGTACTACAGGAAAGATCATTTTGCCACACTGCAAAAGAGTTCAGAGTCATCTTGTCAGAGCTAAACGAAATTAGAAGTAAAAAGGTCAAACATATTATCCAGATAAATGCTCTGTTCAGCATTTAGAATTCATCTTTTATTCTTGTTATTGTTATTCTAAAAGGTTAGCGTAGATGCTGCCATAGCATCAATTATATCAGAGCCGGAGAGTATTTCTTCATTGAAAGAAGAGCAAAGAACGGCATTGAAGGCTTTTCCCAAGAAAATGTTTTCGTTCTTCTCCTGACTGGCTTCAGCATGAGTTTGATTGACAGATGGTTCATCCAATCACCTACCTAGTATTTTTTAAGAAAGGGCCTACCCTTTTCCAAACAGGTTCCAATGACAGCTTCTCAGATTGATAATGGAACTGGATGACAAAGTCAAGGGACAATCAAACTCATTACAGTTCATCCTGAGGCCCACATGAAGGTCTGTACCAAATTTCATGGTAATCCATCCATTAGTTGACGACATTTCACACAAAACTACAACTGTCAGCCTCATCGTGGCGCTAGATGAAAAACCAGTGGATCACCAAAGTCATTAGGATTCATCCACAAGTCACCATGAATGTATGTAGCAAATTTTATGACAATGCATACAAACTCTGTCCAGAAAATATCACTAAAACCCCCAAAATATCAACATCATGATGGCACAAGGTAAAAAATTTACGGGATCATCAAAGTTATTGGTAGGATTCATTGACTGGGAACCATAAATGTCTGTACAAAACGTCATGGCAGCTAATCTAAAACCTTTTGCTACGCTATTGTAGACAATGGAAAAGTAAGATGTGATGCAGAGTACAACAGAACATGCAAACGTCCTACATCACTGCCAGTACACATTGAGAACACAGAAAACCTCAGTTTGGCTCTAGGAGCCTGCTTAGTTATTCAATTTATGAAACATAAACACAACCAAGAGACAGAAAACAGTTTAGTTTTTTTTTTGTTACACTGTTATGTGACCCTTTCAAAAGTTTAATTTCATTTCTCAGCCTTGGGAGAAATGACCTCTCTGGGGTGTTGGCAAACATCTCTATTGATGATGAACACTGGAGGCTATCAAAACTGTCAGTCACGAGCGAGACTTAAGGGCTAAAAACATTATTAGTCATGCCCCCCGTGCCTCCTCACAGTGGAAGTACATCCTTCACTCTGTCACTGCTTTCCATCACCTTAATCTCGGCCTAATTAGCGCCTAATAGGTCCATTTGTCACACCACAGGAGCATGGAGGCCTTTGATAGACTGTGATGAATGTGTTTCAAAATAGTAGTTGTTTATTCTTTGTGGTCTACATTTATTCTGAGATTTGATTGAACGATCAATTATTCTTCAACTCGCATATTTATTTTAAAATAACATTACGGTCTGTGTCATTTCTGAATCCGTCACAGTTTTACAGTGTGTACTGTTAAGGAGAGTTACGGTACAGTGCGAACTGTACAAACCACTCCATGGCTTTATGTTTCCACTGAATGAATGTATGGAGACGTGAAAAAAAGGAAAGGAGCCTGCAGGAGAATACCAGAACGAACTGGAGTTCCTGGCATGTTTTGAGGTAAAGTCTGAGGCTGAGCAGCAACACACAAGACACACGCCACACTGCAGTTGGTATTTTAGCTTTTTGGGGTGAATAAGCACAGACTGCAAAAATTCAGTGTGAACAAACATTAAGAAAATAGCCTCTGATGATAATATCCAGTGTTTTTGGAGTCAAGATATTGGCCTCTGCTTGTTTTTGTCTAATTTGTGCCCCTTTATACTTTATTCATACTACAGGCACTTCGGTAGACGTCAACCAATCCTCAACAGCTTTAGGCTTTTGCGCTGTACATTCACGTAACGAGAAGTATCCATGATTTTTTTAACTCTACTTGTCAACATATGAATTAATAATTTTGCTCCATGATTGTTTTTAGTTCCAGCAACACTGCTACTCTATCACAGCACTTTGCTATTGTAACCTGGAGATTTACTCATTATGCATAACTCCTGACCGGTGAAAACTTGTTTGTTCAGGACTTACTAAGGAATAATGAGTCGCATCATTATGTATTTACCGTACTATGTCTATTAGCGTATGTAGAATAACATCGGAAACTTTAGCAGCATTAATATGCATGTAACAGGTGGTTATTACGTCTACATTAGACAACCATCATACTTTGTTTACTTATAGTTCATTTGTCAGCTTGACTCAGACATATTTTGAGAGGATCAAGATGTTTTTGTTGCCAAAGGTAAATGAGATTGATGGTTTATATTTCATTCAAACACTGAAAAGGTATCATAAATCTGTGTCATAAGCTTTTTTAAGTGTCACACTGACACCAATACAGTGCTGCAGGAGCACTTATGAGAAAGCCTATAGACTTAATTAAAATAAGTTGTAAAATTGGTGTCAAATGGCAAGTAGAAAATGTATTTGCAGCAAACAATAAATCATCCAGGATTCCTTAATTGACTTTCCCTTTAAGGGACTCAAATGTCTTCTCACTTTCACTTACTGTGATGAGAATGAATTGGGGAATTGCACGAAGCTGCAGAGTGCTCCTTGGAAGTCCTCTATAAAGTGTGTGACTAAAAACTGCATATAAGAAGTACAGGATCTTCAAAGAGGAAGAATCTACAGAGTGTATTAAAGGAGCATACCAACGTGTTTGTGTATTTGAGCTCATTGAAATGTTGTATTGCTGCCAACCATTCTCAAAAGCACCATAGCTTTTTAGATGGATGAATCAGTTTCTTACCTTCAAGACAGTCACCGGTTGCACATAGCAACAGTACAGCAAGAAAATTACAGATTTTAAAATACAAAATCATAACTGTCACCACCTGTTTCCCATGCACTCCTACTCACTTTTTGGAAAACAAGCCTGTTATTTATCTATGACCAGTTGAGTTTAATACAAAGTTGCAATATCATCTCATTGTTGACTAATCTGCTGATTATTTTCCTGATAAAAACTGCAGTCGGTAACGTTCAGCAAACGTGATAAAAAGTTATTTTTTATAAAACTGTCACTATATCCTGACAGTAGTGCTTGAGACAGATAGTCTGTGAAAAACATAATGTTCCTCCGCCTCCTCCTAGCGATCCTATAATGGCATTTGCAAGATTGCATCGTGCTCGAAGGAAAGGAATGAGAAAGTTTGTGACCCGGCCGCTATGTTGAAAACAGTCGAGCCAAAACCAAAGCACCGCACCCCAGCCGGAGCAAACTTTTTCATTTTACAGCTAAACCGTACACTAAAGTATGTTTCTGAAAACATTTGAGGCGAGAAATAGGCATTACAGTAACAGAATACTGATTCATATTTGATCAGTGCTGCCTAGTTTGACCATTCGGTCGGGGTTCTTAAGCTTCGCAAGCAGTGATTGACAGCCGCCCAGAGACTGCTCGGCTCTGATTGGTTGTTTTCCTTCGGGCACGTTGAAATCTTCCAAATGCCATTAGGAGCACAGGAGGACACAGAGGAACATTATTTTTTTTTCACAGATTATCCGTCTCAAGCACTACTGTCAGGATATAGTGACCGTTTTATAAAAATAACTTTTTTATCACATTGTCTCGGAGTTACCAACTGCAGCTTTAAGTGATTAATAGTTTCATCTATCATGTCACAATTTTCTAAAGCCAAAGTTATTGTCTCCAGATGCCTTCTTTTGTCAAACCAACAGACTAAAACCCAAAGATAATAAGTTTACTATCATAGAAGACCATAAAAAGCACATTTGAAGAGCTGGAACATTTTTGCTGAAAGGTAACTGATAATTGATTATGGAAATTGTTACAGATTAATTTTCTGTTGATCCACTAATCAATGAATTGACTAATCATTTCAGTTCTAATTTAATGCTAACAATATGTTTGCCTTTATTATCAATATTCCTGGAGTTCTGCGCTAATTTAGCAAGTTTCTAGATTGTAGAAGCTCTGTGAAAGCCCATACCACTTTTCATCTCTACTGGAAGTGGTAAAAATGTCGGGAGTGCCAGCACTACAAACCTCCACAGACCTTTGGGGAGAGACTCCTCCACTCAACTCTAAAAAACCTTTGGCAGTAATTGCCAAAATCTTATCTTCGCTGTAGCGGACCTCACTCACCTCTTCCCTGTGGTCATCATTCCTCCACATCCATTCGAATACATTTTTAAACTGTAGTGAAATATGCAGAGAGTGAATAAAACTGTAGGTTTCAAAAGGAGGGGGGACCCTCTTTTCTTAAAGACGCCGGTTAGGTAAAGACATTTTAAACCAAAATATTGAGTCATTTTTGTTTTTAAAGATAATTGCCAACAAGCTTACGGTCCTCTCACCAGTTTGTGTAGTTGACATTCTATAAACAAACCCAGTTCATACCTTTCAGAACTAATAAGCTTGTATCCTATTTGCATAATTGGAAAATTTTCTGTGTCTTCAACATCGGCTCAAAGCAATGAAAAAATGTTAGTAAACAGAAATGACACTGGAACAAAGTACGGTGACCTTGCCAGGTTTAGCGACATGAATTCAAACAACTCCTGCCGAAATATAAACCCTTGTTAGGACTCATTTACTCATCACACACACAACCATAGTGTGTTTGGTTTCTATTGTGCTGTTATCTGACACAGACTTTTAGATTTATTTCAAATGTTAAATCATGTGTGAGCTGGGTCAGCGTTGATGGAAATGGAAAAACTCTTTTGACGACTTATCCTTGAACACCCACATCTACTGGAGGAGAGATATTTTGGTTCTCATCACCGGAACTGGAGAATTGATCTTTGCGCTCTAGTATTCAGGTCAAAGTAACAAAAATCAGCTTGTGCACACTATTGGCACTGGTTAAATCATTAAATAGCTAGCAACTGTGTGTGAGGCTATACTTAAGCTCTGCGCTAAGAGCTAACATCAACATGCTAATGTTTAGAAGGTATCTTTTTTACGGCCGTGTTTAGAAGGTAACCCCCAAGTTGTAAAACTCTTGCAAGATGGTTAAGGTTAGGCATTGACCTTGAATGGTTAGGGTTAGGATAGGTCGTCGGTTAGTGAGTCTCTGGGATTAACTTCTAGACATGACCCATTTTGACCATGTTTTTACCATGGTGGGAATGCTATTAGTTTGGTCCTATACCAAAATATTGGACAACTCAAACCTTTGACCTGATGATGGCTAAAATGCTGCAAAATTATACGGCTATTACACTTTACGACTACTTCCCTTATGGATAATGGAGGTAACAATATTGTAACTTATCAGCCCACAACTCAAAAAAACACAACTGACAGCATTGCTTTAGAACGCTTTGTAGAGTTTAAGCAAATGGGAATTTATAAAGTGACTAAATAGAGCTAATGAAATCTGATATGCCAATTACCAAAGCCTGCCAGTACCCCTCAGCTTCAATAATCACTCTGATAAAGAAGTGGGTCGTAGGCACAGAGGATCCAGCAGGAGCCTTAGCGGCTATAATCTGCCAGTGTGGGAATGTAAGCATAAAGTCCTGACAACAACCAAACCGTCATCTGTCACCCTACCAACGAGCGTTAAATAACACAAAACGAAATACTGAGGCCCGATTGTTGATACACTGACTTGATTTCCCATTATCCGTGAAATGTGAGCCCAGCATTCTCACAACATCTATCTTTCTGGTAGAAGCACAAAAAAAAGAGTGTTATGCAGTTTTGGACCAGTGCCTTGTGCTGTACATGTATTGTCCACCAGCACTGAGCCATAATGAGAGCTAAATTATAGTTCTCTGCATCAACATGGAATTTGATCTATAGAGATGGACGACAGTGTTTGACCCTGACTAAAGCCATGCCATCAGCTTGTTTTGTAACTAAGCACAGTAATGTGAGAGGAGCAAGACAGCATTGTCCTGAACTGAGCCCTTGACCCAGAACAGCACACACAGACAGAAGCGGTGTTGACCATACTGTTTAGGAAATGTGTTGTATAACTGTCATCATTGGACAAGGGTATTAAGGAGGAATGTAGTTCATAAGTGCAAAAGGTAACGCAGGAAGAGGGGAGGGGAGTCCTTGGCTAGGACGAGAAATACATTTGTCAAAAAGCTTCTTTTGAAACAGATTTCTTTGTGCAGATTGACACCTACAAAGAGAAATATCTCGGCAGTGAGAATGAAATCTTTCAAGGTTCAAGAGCGTTCACCCTCTGAATCAAACCTCTTTGTGCATTTTGATTAGACTAGTGCCCGTTCAAAATGTGCCTGTTCAGAACAGGCCGATTGCTTGGCCTCTGGTATTGCTGCTTGCAGCTTTCTCAAGAACCGCTCATCCAAACAACCTCTCACTCAATACTCCACTTCCTTGGGTCTTCAGCAATACATCCGCCAAGAGTGAAGTCGAACGGATGAACGGTTGTCGAGAAAATCAAAGGACAGGCAGAAAGAGGCTCCTTCCATTTTAGCTAGACTAGTGCAGTGCCTGTTCATGGCGTGGCCGTTCAGAGAGCATGCCCAGCCAATTCAGAGCGGCCCCAGCTGCTGCACAGAGTGCAATCGCTTGTTTATTCAAAGTTGATTAATATTGAACGTGTCGCCTGTCCAAATTGTAACAACTTCGACAAAGCACTCCATGGGGTCCCCCAGCGATACACCCGCCAAGTGTGAAGTAGATCGGATAAGCGGTTCTCGAGATATGCAGGAAGGACACACATACATACAGTACATACCCACAGACAGACAGACAGACAGAAAGATTCCTTGTTTTATAGTTAGATATTCAATAGACCAACCATGACAAGGCTGACCTCTAAAGTTTCTGACATTTTTGTTCACTTCTCGTAGCAGACCAACTGGCTTTACAATGATACAATATATCATCAGCTTCGGTGCTTCAACTTAATAATCACTTATACCATAAAACGTATCCAATTTCTGAAGAACGTTTTACAGCAGGCCAAAGGGAGTTGACCTTGAGAGGAAGACTGATAGCAATTCAACAAGACTGTGTCATACTGTAGCAAACACTGCTTTTGTGTGTTGTTGAGCCACATATAAGAACAATATATAAGAACAAAACAAATGTAAGAACAATATATAAGAACAAAACATGAATAAATGAATATGATAAACAATCATTTGTACTTCAAATAGATGTAATGAATAGCTTCTTATACATGACAACAGTGAACCTTGCAATGGGTTCTCACTGCTGGCCTTGATAGTTGCAGCTTCCAATGCTAACTGCTTGCTTCACTGAAACATTGACAGACAAATACACACTTGACGTGTTTGACAGATGAACAAGCTACACTGCTGCTGAACTCAAAGCATGACGCAGGAACAAGATTGCATGTCTAAAGCCATGCTAGCAGCACATAGAGGCACAACAGCCAATACAATAGTCTTGGAGGGAACAACAAAACTGTCATTTTGAGCTTGAAGGTTTATTCTTGACCTTGACTGCTACTCAACAAAAAGGCCCAACTTATTTGTGAAAAGATGCTTTTGTCAAACAACACACTCAGGATTTTGCTACTGTTTGAGCATCAACAGCGTTGCGGATAAAATTTGTCTTGAGGGTGGCGCTACAGGTACTGTAAGGCCATACAGTCACAGCTAAAATTCCCTGAGGAGCATGAATGTCTTATTTACAATCCTCTTACACTATGATACATCTTGTATACACATGGGCATTTTGACCTGACAATGGTGTTAAAGGTCAGGTGATGATTAGAGCTGCAACGATATATCGATTAGTCGTCAACTATTAAATTAATCAGAAACTATTTTGATAATCCATTAATCAGTTCAAGTCTAAATTCTCTGATTCCAGCTTCTTAACTGTGAATATTTTCTGGTTTCTTTACTCCTCTATGACAGCAAACTGAATATCTTCGAGTTGTGGACAAAACAAGACATTCGAGGACGTCATCTTGGGCTTTGGGAAACACTGATTGGTGTTTTTCACCATTTTCTGATATTTTATAGACCAAACAACTAATCGAGAAAATAATCGACAGATTAATCAACACTGAATATAACCATTAGTTGGAGCCCTAGTGATGATTAGTAGAATCATCCTTTGGGGACCATGACTATCCCTACAAAATGACTTTATGGCGATATAAAAATAAATTGAATTGAATTGAAAATGTCATGCCAACTTTCATGGCCAGTGTTGTTTCATTAGTTTACATTGTTGGTTGCAACACAAAACAATAAATTCATAATGTTTAATACTTCCTAATGTAACAGAACTATAAAACTGCCATTCAAGGCAATTTTCCAAAATGAGAATGATACTAATATTTGTTGAACAAAAGTCTTACTGACCACATTTGCATCAAAGTATTTTGTGTCCACCATGAGTTGTGATTCACTGTCCCACTACTTACGTTATTTCAGTGATAAAATAAGATTTCATTGTTCTGCTAATGGTGAAGTGACTATTTACAATATGACTAAATAAAATGTACTGATGCGGAAAGGCGTGTGCGGTTACTTTTAGCAGAGTCAAAACTATTACTGGCAGTGACGGTGTCTCATCATCCAGTAATGGGCTGTAGAGTGATAACTCAGCAGTTCAGGCATTATAAACACACACAACACACACACACACACAGAATTACTTGCATCATCAATAAAGTCTCTCTCAGTGTAGCTTATAAAACATATTTTAGTTGACAAACTAGGTGCCTGTTTGTCCTCTGTTTGCTCCTCTTGCCTGCTTTGCCTTTTGAGTTTGGAAGGCAACCACCTGATAAACAACTAAATCATCTCAGTGGGGTTTTCTCCCCAAACAAAGAGCAGGTGGAGGTGTCTGGAAACATCACCACCAGCCCATCTGCTCATGCATACAGCAACATTTAGGATTCTAGCCGGAAAGCTGCACTGGAATCCACAAGTAAGACATGAAAGATGCATGAGTGACACCGTCCATAATCATAAAACAATATAATACACATAAAAGGCTGCGTCGAGAAATTGCTCACGGGTATTTGTTTAGACAATGCTTTATCAGCAGCAATATCTATGCTGATTCATTCCTGGGGATAGTTCTTTCCACCTTGAGAGATCAAGCATTTCATTAAAATGCAACAGTATGCAATCCATTTGTGTGACGCTTGCTTTAGACGGAGCTTTGTAGACAGGTAATGTCCATGTGTTAATGCGATCACTGAGCATATTCAGCTGTTGTCAAATTTCATGAAATATTGTGCCACTAATGACTGTGCGAGTATATTTGTGTGTGTGTGTGTGCGCTTGTGTGTGTGTATTTGCGCAAAGGTGAGAGAGCAGGAAACACAAAAGGAAATGAGGACCAAGAAGCCAAAACACCAGAAATTCCAGACCCAGCGTGCTTCTGGACAGCAGCACTAAAATTGTTCAACTACAACGTATTTACAGTAAGCTAAAAATCAGTGTTAATGTTTGAACGGTACTGAGAGTGTCCCAGTGTGTGGCAGCACCACCGTTTAATCCTCTGCTCGGTGCTTGGCTGCCCAGTGGAGCACATTATTATTTCCTGGGCATTACGCGTGCCACAGTCCTCTTTTTAAAGTCAATGTAATGTTGCAAATTAAATTTGGGACTCGAGCGCACCTTTTCCAGGGAATATTATTCTACCACATTAGCGCCCAGTGAGTTTGTATGTAATGTGTGGAAATCCCATTATTAAGGCAAACCTCACCTTGATTCCCTCGGAGCTATCTTGAGTGCATTTGGCGCCGGTGTGATCTGAATGCCAATGGCAAGGTAGCGGAGCAGTGTGCCCGTTTGAAAACCAACATCAGGAAAGGATATGTGAAGGGTTGAATTGAATGCTCTTTCCAATCAAATGTCACTTTTGAAGAGAAAAAAAACAATCCTGTGGTAGAGAATAAAGGTAGAAACTTCTTCCATAACTTCTGATGAAACTTGAAGTCGAATTTTATTGAGCTATAGGGGGAAAAATAAAATAGATTCTTTCTATTCTTTGTCTTCATTCAGATGGATCAGCACCCAAAGACCCTCCGCACCCCTGGAATCCCAGTGTTCAATTTGGCACACTAGGCTGGCCTGCTTTTTGTGACCCTGACCCTCACTATTTCTCAATGCGCCTCTTTTGGCTGCCTGGTATTGATTAAGAGTCCCTGCTTGGATGAGGACACAGCTGGGGTCTTGATTCTCACTTTTCTCTTGCTGACCTCCCTCCATTACCAACCAGAGAGGCACAGAGCGATAGAGGATGCAGTGGATACAAGTGAGACTCACCTCAGCTGACTTGCTAACACCATTTCCTGCTTTCCTTCTTGTTGTGGTTTTAGAAATGCCCACCTCAGGTAGATTACAAACTAATATTTTCTTCCAACAAAATTAATTTGTTTAAAATATGAAATAAAGTTTAATTTTTCTTCAACACAGCAGCAAACAATCTTATTCATTCTCATTTCAAGACACTAATTTCTAGAAAATTCTTGAAACCAGTCTGTTGGAAACTGCTTGAAAGTCTCACTGTTTTAAAGAGGACCTATTATGCTTATTTTCAGGTGCATATTTGTGTTTCGGGTCTCTACTAGAACATGTTTATTTGCTTTAATGTTCAAAGAGTGCTTTATTTTTCTCATAACGGCTGCCAAACTAGCCGCTAGGCAGGTATTATGCAAATGTGTAACTTGGTGACATCACCACGTTACGGAAGAAAAGGAGGGACTTCAAGCAAGGCGTTTCAGGTAGTTCAGGAGCAGTGTTTCTGGGGAGATTAACTCCCTTTGTGTTGACGTTGGGCTTTGTAACTTTGCAGACCTTTTACATGCACACAAAACTCTATAACACACTAAAGGGAAAAAAACACAAAAGCATAATAGGTTCCCTTTAAGGAAATTAACGTTTGAATTAGAGACAGAAATTACTTGATAAAATGGAGATTTTTTTTCAGAAATGATGAAAGAAAACACAAAATTATGTAAATCTATCTTTTTCTTGTCAAATACTACATACTCTCACCTCCTCAGGCCTCTAAAATACTTCAAATAAAACAATCTGAGAGGGAAAACTGCTCAAAACATTTCATGATGCATCCCTGCACATTTGTAATAAAAAGTTGAGTTTTCCTAGATGCAGTCAAACACGTCCATGCCCCAATCTCTGATACAGTACAGGTTCTCAAATTCTATTCACGTACAGTAGATGTATGGAAAAGATCAAACGTATCATAATCGTAAAAAAAGATCAACCTTAATCAAGCAACCTCAGCAAGCGAATCTCCAACTGTGACTTACATGGTATAACAGACTTAGTTCTTTACTTGCTATATTGAGTAAATTGTTGCCTAAAGGTCCCTTATCGCTTTTCTAACAATATTCTTAACTTCATGGGTATTTGCAGGGAAAAGGGGGAGACAGGGGGAAAAAAAAGATGATAAAAAAGGACCAAAAATAGGGATTAGCGTGTAGGAGACTGCAGAAGACTTAAAAAAGCAAGAAAGAAGAAAAAAAAGCACTGAAAAAACTTTAAGGCATGTTCCCTGCTGAAGAGTTTTACTTTGCTATTTGAGAATCGTTCGGCTTGACCGTGGCGAATGAACACCAAGTGTTTTCTTTAGAGTTATTTCTTATCCTGCTTTGATTTCTCCTATGTACTTCAAGGACTACAGCAAGCTATGTGGCCAGAGGCCTGTATTACTGACATTATCACATCAAACAAACAACGTGAATGGGTCAGACTGTAGGACTGTGCACTAAACCTCTGCCAGTGGGTGGGATGAAGGGCGTACACTATAAAGAGAAACATGGTTTTCAGTAAAAAAAGCTCATCTTTCACTGTTAAACTGGTGGAAGCCAGTAAAACCAGACCAAAACATCTAACAGTAGCAGAGCACAACTAATTGAGTTCAGCTGAGATGTAGCATGCATAGGGTTGGGTACTGAAACCTGGTGCAAATATGGCAGCGGTTTCTATACGGCGCATACATACCAGACCGAATGGTAACGCAGATTTCGGTGTTATGCCACTAAATGCCTGAGCCCGCTCTGGTGCTCGATTTTGTTGCTTTTGCTGTCATTTTGGCATCTTATTGTCTTATGTTTTGTATTTCTTAAACTGTCATTTCATTGGTTTTTGAGCATTTTGCCAAACGACTGCAGTTAAAAATTAGCAGTCTGGCCAACACTGGCACGGTTACAGAAATGTAGATTAATGTGCATTGTCCTTATAAATAAAGAAATTTAATATTGTAAGTGGCATTACTTCACAATGAGAAGATGATATGGATGACCGCTATACAAATTAAGTTATAGGTATGTGAATGAATCACATATACTACTGGGTACCAACACCATCAGGTGCCAGCTTTCAATACTTCCATTTCCAGACATATAAATATTCCATCAGAGAAAGCTCTTTTATCACCACTCCTCTAATCATTGCTGTCACAGCTACTTTAAATTGGCAAAACATGCAAGGTATGCATTTTCATGCACAGTTACTGGCTAAATCAACGACAGGAAGTCCAACTAAAAACACCAGCAAAGGCCACATAAAGTCAGCACATACTGTGGAAGAGGTGGACACAGCATGAACATCTGTATAATCAGAGGAAATCCAATACAATGGGTCCTTTGTGATGAATCAGTTTTGCTGAAATTGTGTTGGGAGTGCTGTTCAAACAACTATATGGTAAATGTCCAGGCCATATTCCCACACTGCATTATTGTGATGGTGTCCAACTCCCGTGATAACATTTGCTATTTTCCATCTTGCTTCAGGCAACAGTGCTTGTAACACTGAAAATCAAAACAATAATATTATTAGCTAACTGGACCCCCCTCATCTGCATTTCTCCCGTATGATGATGGACATAATCAAAATTCAAGCTGAAATAATCCTTCTAACCTTCTCCACTTTCTCTTGGGTGATTCAATCTTGAAAGGGTAACTAATAATCAATGTTCTTTGTGTAAACAAAACACGTCACAGCTATACACCATAGACTGCATATAAGAAGTGGACGTAGTCATCGTGATATCACCCATTGGTTTGTGGACTGACATTTTGAAGCCTCAAATTCGCTTTTTGGCCATCACCATCTTCTTTTCGGCCGTCACCATCTTCGTTATTTGCAACCCCAAGTGACCTGACAGGATGGAGCTAAGTACAACCGAACGCTGAATACGATATTTTTTTTTATGCGACCAAAAAGGTTGTAATTAACTTTCATGAACTCAAATCACACTGTGAAGGGTTAAAGTTAAAGTTGTAAGATGAAAATGCAGACAACTCCCAGACCGGACATCACCGTGGTAGCGACCTGTCAATCACAAGGTAGCCACACCCTAAAGCATACCTTGCTTTATGGTCTATTTCACTCTAAATGGGACCATAATTTACTAAATGAACATCATGCTGTATTGAAGAAGACTTGGAACTAGCGATTGAGACCATAAACTCATGTTTACAATGTTTACTGAGGTAATAAATCAAGTGAGAAGTAGGCTCATTTTCTCATAGACTTCTATACAATCAGACTTCTTTTTGCAACCAGAGGAGTCGCCCCCTGCTGGCCATTAGAAAGAATGCAAGTTTAAGGCACGTCATCATTGGCTTCACTTGTCTAACCCGGAGGTTGCCCACTGATTTGGTCCAAAAAATGTCAGAAAAAAGTTAGAAAAAATGCTTATCACAATTTCCTTCAGCTCAAGTGGACGTCTCCAAATTGCTTGTTTTGTACGACCAACTATCCAAAACTAAAAGGTCTTCAATTTATGATCAGAAAAATAACACATCTTCCCAATTCAGAAGCTGGAACAAGGGGATGTTTGGCATATTTGCCTGTAAAATTAATTAAGCGAGTGAGAAATAGGGTCATTTCCTCATACACTTCTATACAATCAGACTCCTTTTTGCAACCAGAGGAGTTGCCCCCTGCTGGCTATTAGAAAGAATGCAAGTTTAAGGCACTTCTGCATTAGCTTCAATTTTCAGACCCCGAGGTATCCCACTGCTATACATGCATATTTTACTTATAGGAAATGTATATTTGTTTATAATGTGAATACAATATTTCTGTGTTTAACAAATTACGCAGCTTATGATAATAATTAATGAAGGAACCTAAGATGGAATATACCGTTCTGCAGGTCTGTTTCTATTTAAAATACTTTAATAAGGCAGAAAATCTGATCAACTAATCTCTAATTTATGGTAATTAAAAAAATAGGTTATATATCACTAGATTCCTTCTGGTCCAAGACGGTGCCACCTTAGTCTGAGAACAGGTAAGTAAAACTGCAAGCAAGACCGAGACTGAGATCCCAATAATGTGGACTAGACACCAAACCACATTACATACTCAGTAACAGACACACTTAAGATTTACCAGCGTGAAAAACTACTTCTTTAGAAATTAGTAATCTGTAACATCCGACACCCCATTTACTTTACACCTCTCAGTCTCGCAGAGGCGATCAAAGCTTCTTCTGGCTTCTCTCCAGCAGTGTATTCCCCTCCTGCTGGAACAACACGTCTCTCCGAAGCCACATAAATCAATGAAAGAACCACAGCAAAATAGTCAGCAAGGAGTCAACAGTGCGTTATTTCACCTTGAATTCAATGATCAGTGAGCGCCACTGTGGAAGACGTCCAAGCTTTTAATGATATTGCAGTTAAATAGTCAACAGAACTTAAAAAAAGGGCAAAGTTGTCTGGATTAAGAGTATAATTTAACAGTTTGAAGTGTTAGTTCATAATATATATGTCTATGTTATAGTATATGGAAACAAACACATCAGGCATTTAATAATGAAGAAATGCCTTCTATATGCTAACATCTTACAAGCTTAATATCCTCCAGTGACATTGTGCAATGTTACCTCATAATACAATATTCATATTGAATTTCCATGTAATATTGTTTTGCAGCCTTTAGGATAAGTGGTGACATAACTGTAAGATGACGCAGTCAAGCAATGACTTCCATTACGTAGTCATCTATCCTGTCTTCATGGTCTCCAGGAAGCATACAAACTGGCTAATTATGTTTGCCTGATTAAATTTGGACCTGCCTTCTAGCCATTTATCTTGTATTTATCCAGGGATATTTAATTACATTAAGAGAACAGGGATGAAAAAGAACACTGCCTTTGATATGTGCGGACACTTTGTATTTCCATTGGTCCGAATCAGTGTCAGTCTGATTGATCAGTGTTCACAATATCCTCAGGCTGTCTCATTTCCTGCTGCTTGACGTATATAATGAGTCTGGATGGAGGTCTGCGTTTTCTTTTTTCGAGGGTGGCATCTGTTGTGAAACACTTAACAAAGCCCAGACAGCTTGTGCAGAACAAAGTGCCCTTTGGCTGCACCAGGGATGCAACTTATAGCTTTGCAGTTTCCACTTTGACGCCTTTGAGGGTTTAGGCTCCTATTTTTGCCGAACAAGATGTGCAGCATTAAGTGCGGTCAAGTGTGCAGTTTGCAGAGGGCGGGATGGCCCCTTTTGGTATCTTTGTGACCTGTGGCCCTCTTGGTAATGGGGTGGGATTAGAAGGGACCAATATCACACAGTAGCAGTGGGTGTGCTAGAGGCTTACATCAATCACAGCCAATCACAGCTCATCTTGTGCCTCTGAAAGCACTGCTCCTGCTACCATAACATACTGACAATTTGCTAATGCAGCATCAGCAGAGTCCTGGCCAACTTTTCTAAAGAGCAGACTCATATTTTTGGTCAGGATGTGCAATGTAATCACACAGCAGCTCAAATAAATCAATATAAATACATATTTAAAAAAACACACCACATGTCAAATTCTCTTTTTCTAAGCTCAGTCACAAATGTGCGTCATATGCACAATGATGCACGATTTTACAAGCCATGATATAGCCAATCTTGAGTATGTCACCATCTCCAACGGTTGCACTGCAGAAACTGAGAAGCTACGTGAAATACAATAGCACAAATGTTTGTTTGGTTGTTCTACAACATCCTGATGCTGGCTGCACAAGATTTAATCAAGAGTCGATCTACTGAAGGTCTTCATAGAGCCTACAAGCTGTTGTAGACAGATGCCAGTAAGAATTACAAAACAATCTACAGTGTAATCTGATTTACTGGCATAATTCAGAGTAAAATTGTATTTTGCTGGCTGGCTATCTTGTAATGTCCATTGGTTGAATAATGTATGATTTTTTAAAAGGAACTAGAATTGGTAGTTAAATACAATTTCAATTCCTTTTTTTTTGGTCTACTCTACAGTACTTTACTGACCTGAAGCATGGCCCATACCACACTGAGCACTGAAACCATTTTCATGTCAAAAAATGATCAGCCGTTTAGCTGACTGTGAATGCCTTTACACACTGTTGATTTTATTTTCTTGTGATTAATTCTCACATCAATATATTTTTTCGAACTGTTGTTTTTTGTCATGAATACTTTCACACAGAATGCGAATATTACGCCATCCATTGTTACTTTTCAAAATAAAAGCCCTAGACTAGGGCTGTCAATCGATAACCGTGATTAATAGCAAATTAATCACACATTTATCTATTCAAAATGTACCTTAAAGGGAGATTTGTCAAGTATTTAATACTCTTATCAACATAAGAGTGGGCAAATATGCTTGTTTTATGCAAATGTATGTATGTATTTATTATTGGAAATCAATTAACACAAAACAATGACAAATATTGTCCAGAAACCCTCACAGGTACTACATTTAGTTTGGAGTGTGTAAAGATAGTATGACATGGTTGGTACCAATGGAATCCGTAGGTTTTCTAGTGTCATATGATGCAAGTATCTTCACTATATCTTTAAAACGGACAAAAAAAAAACTCTGAAAGATCGAAAAGCGGCCAGGCTAAATTAAGTTAATGCATTAAAGAAATTAGTGTCGTTAAAACAAATTTGCGTTAGCCAGTATTTCCAATTTTCGTGTTGTTTATTTGTCACGCTCCCAGTGTGTAAAGCCCTTTACACTACCAGCTGCAACGTTTCATCAGATATATTCTCAGTTCATATTGTGAACATACAAAAAAAACATTTATTGTTGTAGGACAGATTGTTTTGTTTCCTTTTGATTTTTGGATTAAACTTTTACTTTTAGTGCATACTGTATTTCCTCTCATGCAGAGTGTGCATGGCATGGCAGAATGTGCTTGTATGTTGGTTGGCCGTCGGCTGCTTTGTTGTGCGTTCGATTTTATTAGTGGGTCTTTGTTGGTGCTTGTTATTGAGGTCAGTCCGGTGTGTCAGGGCCCTAAGACAGATAATATGTCACTGTTACAGAATATCCACTGGCAACAGCCCTACATTTCACAGAACATTTCCAGTGACATATTTATTAATTGCTGCACACAATGTGACATGTAATAGATTTAACTCGCGGTTGTATGCCTCTGCCAACAAGTCAAGTTGCAGTTTACATCCATGTCTGTCCAAAATGTCATAAACACATCATTTTATCCTGTTTGACATGTGTGTGAAATTGTCATAATTAGCATATGAATTATTGAGTTAATGCCAAAAACGTGTTTTGTGAGGTCACAGTGACCTTGACCTATAACCACTAAAATGTAATCAGTTCATCCTTGAGTCCAGGTGGACGTTTGTGCCAAATTTGAAGAATTCCCCTCAAGGTGTTTCCTGAGATTTTGCGTTCACGAGAACGGGACGGACGTACGGACGGCTGTCGCCGGCGTGGAGGCATAAAAAGTGAACGTTATCACAAATCCCTGCCTGTTACTCCCAACGCTCCCCAATCTGAGCTGTAAAAGGGAACATGGAGCACACTGGTTCTGAGCACTAAGAGAAGCCTGAGCTGTGTTGGGCTCCCAGAGTGGATTAGCAGAGTTTATCAACACCAGCACACTGTGGCACTCATTGCTTGTGCACTGCCGTGGATAAGTGGCTGCAGAGAGCACTGAGTCCTTGGCCTTGGTCAATAACAGCCCTCGGGGTACACAAGGTGCTGGTCAATTAGAAAACGCTGAAACAGTTTCTTGGTCAATATATTCATGGTCACAGTCTAATCTACTATGTATTTTGTCAACACTCCAGTAGAACGCCGTGTGAATTCATATGTTGCTGTCATTTGAAATTAAAGACAGTATAGTAGACAGTGTTTTTACAAATATAAGTAATATTTTGACATATTTTGAAAAGTTCATTTATTATGTCTTGCATACTGAAATGTTTTAAAAGGTTAAATTATTAAGCTTTAATCATCAGGACGTGTCACATGAGACAAATCCTGCAAAGCACTCTAAAACATTTTTTCCTACAGACGCAATGGAAGCTGCTACATTTCATGTGACATTCATTGCAGAAGACAAGGATTTTGCAGTCAGCTATGTGACATTGTTTACATTGAGAATGAAAAACAGCTCCCATATGGTGCCTTCCTTCCTGGGTAAAATGGAGCATCTTGAACATGCTACATGCATGTCTAAACACGGCTGAGGGCTTTTAACGCTGATGTTTGACAAGACCATCTGGTGTGCTGCAACATGAGGGGAACATGTGTGGCTCGAAAGTGCTGTTGTCGAGTCTTTTTCCAGATTCTTTGAAATGTTAGAGTAAGAAATACGCAAATAATACAATAAAAATAGGAAATTAGCTTTAAATGTTGTGGATGCTGGATTGTTTTTCAATGAAAAATATAAAAAATATTCTGTTTATGTTATGAGGGGGCTTATAAAAACACTAGTTGTGGTTTAGTAAACTAAACGTGAACCACTACAATAGAATGTAAATCATTATGTTAATTTAGATGACTAAGGAGGCTTTCACACCTAATGTGTTTGTTTTGTTTCAATCAAATTATGGTGCATTTATTTGCCTGATTAGTGCGGTTCATCTTGTCTGGTGTGAAAACTCAGGTGCGGACCAAAAAAAAAAAAAAAACAGACCAAGACCACCTAGAAAAATGGGTCTCAGTTTGCTCTCAGTTGGACCCCGGTGCAGTTTGTTTATGGTGTGAAAGCAAAATAAATAAGTGAGTTCAGCATGAATTTACAACATAAACTATTAAATACATTTTCTGGCCGTGAACTGGCAACGAAAAAATCTATAAGTGATGTCTATGAGGGGCAAATATATTTATGCAAATAATTTGGCAACCATGGTAACACATGTGTGTCAGCATGGGTGCAGGGATTTTCCCAAATCAATCATATATATAGATATATATATATATATATCTATATCTATATCTCTAAATAGATAGATCTCTAGATAGATATATAGCATTTAAGTACTGCAAGACCTGCTGTCAGTCATCTGAGTTTCTAGCTGTTTGCCAGAACTTAAAGGCAACAATGCAACATTTTTATCAGGACCAAACGAACCGAACTACAGATGTGAAAGTGACATAAAATACAACGTGAGGTGAGGATAAAATGATCGTGTTTAATATCCTAATTCAAAGTTGCATTAAAGGGTGATTAATGTGGTTATTAAAGCATTCTAAAAGGGCAAACACAACAGCCAGACACTGTGATGACACATGCTTATAACAGCTTATCCATGACTTGAAATGTGTTTAATCCTCTTCTTAGATAAGTTAAATATGCCAGAGACCTGTCAATGTTGTTATGTCTTAGTTGCCGATTAGAGCTCGATAAAAGTCATAGATCTCTTCCATGCCCTTTTAATATTCAGCCTCTGGTGAAACATATTTCTGCAGTAGGTATCATGAATCATTGAACCCATTGCTGATCTGGATTTCTGGTTGCCATCAGCAACTATCATGGATTTGTACCTTTAAGATTAAGAATTGAATTTCTTTTTTTCTTGTCAGTGAACCCACCTGCCTGTGGCACTACTCCAGAAACATGTGCATTATCTTTTCTAGCATTTTGTTTTTTTTTTTTGCTGACTATTATTCTGCATTGAAAAGACAAGAACATCTGTGCAGGGAGGGGGGAGAGGAAATGAACAAAGATCCCATTTATACCTGGTGTTAAAAAGCACTCTGTGGATGTGGCATTGTCAACAAAACAAACACGGCTCGGTCATTAGTTGAGAAGCTGCTCCGTCTCGGTTTTATTCTAAATTGTAAGCCTCGAAGCATCGTCTTTTATGGCTCTTCTGAAATCGTGTTCATTTTATCCAATTGTGTGGTGCAGCTGCTGTGAACTGTGACTTATTCACTGTGGATGAAGGGATGCAACAATGAGTGGTGGAAGCAGACTCCATTGATTAAGCTAGTAAAAGACAGACTTGATCCATTTTACAAACAAAAAATCAGCAACCAGAAGAAGGTTGTAGCTGGCAATTTTTGCAGTATGTTTATTTTATATTTAATACCAAAGTTATTTACTTCTTGCACATTATAACAACGGTTACAGACAGGGACAGATCACGGTTATGGTAACTAAACTATGGTAAGATTAACGTTATGCAACTACTTTAAAACCCTTGGTTAAGATTAATAAAAGAAACTGAATTGCAGGTCTGTTATAAAGACATAAACTCTGGTCTCTTGCATGAAAGTCAGACATGTTACAACCTTACTTTTCACCTCACTACATAAAAGGGCTCGCTACTTCTTACTTCGGATGTAAATCGTGCGCTACAGAATCGTCCTATGGGGGCACAATTCATGAGGATACTGGGCTGTGATAAGATAAGTTGCTTTTTAAGGAAATCATTTCATTATTTCTGACTGTATTCTTGCTTTCCTAGTTTTTGTACACTGAAAAATGTACAGTTTTTCACTGTAAAGCTCTACATACCTCCAAGTCAGCAGGAAGCACTGCATTCCAATACAGTCTAATCAACAAAATAACACTCACACTGTACGGAGACCTGCTGTATTCAATTTTGCCGTTACCCTGAAGCCTGAAGCTTTAGTGTTTTGCAGTTTTGGAAGAGTCAATCTTGGAGCTCATCAGCTATCGGTCTGATGCCGATTTAGCCTCCCGGGGCACCAGCCAATATTTTGGATAACGGATAAGACTTCCTCTTCCGTGCACCGGTCATTGTTTACAGTCCGATTAGCAACTTGAAACGCAAAAACGGAATTGGAGTTGAGTGAGACGGCTAATCTCTATAAACAGATATCTGCATATGAATGCAGATAAATAAATTAAAAAAGGTAAATCATCATCAGAGGATAGCCGGTGGGTTCCGAGATTGCATTTCGGCTGATGCATTCCGTTTCTTTTGCTCTCCATCGGGACTGTTTACTTGCATGACGTGATTGGTCAATACTACTTGGACTACAAACGGAAACCACATACAAATACCAAAATCTTGTCCCGTTGCCTACAGATTCTACATTCATATGTAGATATCTGTTTACAGAGATTATAGAAGAATAAACTTGAATAGCTGTAAAGTAAATTACAGATGGATAAGGCAAACATTTCCAGACAGAATTGCCTTCAATACCAGGTGTAAATGTGATAAAAGCAGCTCCTTGGCCGTGCTTCAACCCTGAAACACTGATGACATGAGGTGTAACTTCAAATAAGCCATCTGGATACCTTGGCATATGGTCATTCATAGTGGACAGATTGGTTTCCGAATTCACATGCAAAACTAAGAAGTTTAAAGAATCAGTTTTTAGCATCAGTTTTTAGTATTTTGCTGCAAGTAGAAAAGATATGTTCTGACTAGTCAGAGCTGGATATGAGGTGAGAAATATACCCGCTTTCTAGTACTCAGTGTTTTTAAGGATACATTTCATAAAAGCAAATACAATTAAAACCACAGTATCGGAGCTTTATAAACCCTGCCAACCTTATACTTTACAATGTGTTATTAATCTGTCACTACTGTACACTGTCTTGGTTTGGAATAATATCTGCTGGGAAAAAGAGCTTGGTGCTTTCTTTTCACATTTCACATTACCTAAGTGCACACTTCAGACTATTATTTTAAGGGGACCATTCCTAAAATAAATAGGAAATGTATATGTATTTCCCCCTATACTAAAGGAACCCTCCTGCTTCCTCTGTCCCCCACCAGAGCCCACAGATGTGAAGTAGATTACTCCCCCTCTATTTAACCCTCCTTTTGCCAGCCCCTCTTTCCACTGCAAAGAAAGAAATCATTCAGTTTCAGCCTTTTCTACAAGCAACCCCCCTCCCCTACCTTCCCCTCCCAACAGCAGACAGGGGCACACAGACGACCACACTCTCCAGCCAAACCCTAATTGTGTGTGCGTGTGTCTGCATTTTTTTCCCTGACATGAAGAAGGAAACCAAGTGAGTATTTTGTTCTCTGTGCCTGTGAATGCTAGTAGTCCTGAGCCTTTTCAGTCGTTGTGCTTGACTGAAACAGTGGAGGTGGCAGAATTTAGCTGTGAGAAATTACTGGAGTTTGGTAAGTTTGGTTTTTGGATTCATAAAACTTTAGTTAGTTTAGAGTGTAATGGGAAGCTGGGGGGTTTCTCACCTGGCACTCCACTCAAACAGCCTACTGTTACATTTGTATGGCATTTATACGTATTATATATACAGATAATTAAATTAGTGTGTAGTTGTAGAATACTGTTACTGATGTGGATGGTTGCTTTAGAGAAGAATAGAAATGTATGTACAGTACATGTTAATATGTAATGCAATTGTCTTTAGACTGTTCTAATGTAATTTGTCTGTTTTTACTGGCTTTTACTATTTTGTTATTATCATGTAAAGTGCCTTTTAGTACTTTTTAAAGTGCTATATAAAGTAAATGTATTATTATTACTATTATAATTATTATTATGGATATGTGTGTGTATGTGTATAGGTGTGTGTGTGCAAACATGTACTGATTATTATGTCTCCAATTTACATGATTACCTATCATTGAACTGTATACCAACACTGTGAGGCCTCTCTGTGCTGTACTGGTTTATTGGCAAAGACCTTGTTGCCATAACGACACTGAATTGAGTTGAGTGTTGCGACACCTGTGAAACACACCTGTTCAGACTTTGACAAGAGGGGCCACAGGGTCGAGCTGCAGCTACGCCACAAACACTCAGATTAGCTCTGACCCACGGCTAAAGATGTTGCCAGGGACGAGTATCAAATTCAAGATGCACTTTGACAACTAAAAGACTGGAAAACAAAGATTTCATTGGTAAATTATGTCACGACCAAGTGACATAATTTATCAATTCATCCTATTCATTTTGAAGATGAAACAATTAGTAAATTAATCGATTAATTGAGTGACAAAAAAATATTTGGTAGCTATTTTGATAACTGATGAACGGCTTAAGACACTTTTCAGGCAAATATGCCAAACATCCCTGCGTTCCAGTTTCTGGATTGTAAAGGTTTGCTGTTTTTCTGATCATAACTTGAAGACCTTTTAGTTTTGGATAGATGGTCATACAAAACAAGCAATTTGGAGACTTCAACTTGATCTTAAGGAAATTGTGATAAGCATTTTTTGTACTTTTTTTCTGACATTTTATGGATCAAAACAGTGAGCAACCTCCAGGGTCTGAGAAGTGAAGTCAATGCGAAAGTGCCTTAAACTTGCATTATTTCTAACAGCCAGCAGGGGGCGACTCCTCTGGTTGCAAAAAGAAGTCTGATTGTATAGAAGTCTATGAGAAAATGAGCCTACTTCTCACTTGATTTATTACCTCAGTAAACATTGTAAACATGAGTTTATGGTCTCAATCACTAGTTTCAAGTCTTTTTCAATACAGCATGATGTTCATTTAGTAAATTATGGTCCCATTTAGCATCAAATAGACCATAAAGCAGGGTATGCTTTAGGGTACCTTGTGATTGACAGGTCGCTACCACGGCAGTTGTCCGTGTTCTTGTCTTAGAACTTTAACCCTTTCACAGTGTGTTTTCAGTTCATGAAAGTTAATTATAACCTTTTTGGTCACCTTCAAATGTCTTATTCAGTGTTCGGTTGTGCCTAGCTCCACCCTCGTGTCACTTGTGGTTGCAAATAACCAAGATGGCGACAGCCAAAGTGCTGAACTCGAGGCTTTAAAACAGCAGCCCATAAACCAACCGGTGACGTCACGGTGACTACGTCCCCTTCTTATATACAGTCAATCAATTGAGAAAGTAATCATTAGCTGTAGTACTGATTCAAGGTGGGAAAATTAATCCGGATTTCTTCAATATTACTTGCATATTTTAATGCCTATACTACTGTAGCATCAGTGTGCATACTGGCTATAGTCAAAGTAGTAGTAAGAAGTTGTTCTGGATGTCCAATTAACAGCAAAAGTGGAAGAATTATTTTGAATTGTTATAGTAAATCAATCAATCAATCGATAATCACTGCACTGCTGTGACAAGAACCACTAAACAAGGTGCTTCTTTTAAGACTAAACACAAGAACTGAAATATCCTAATGGTGTTCTGAGCTCTTGGCGGTGGACTTCTTTCTCTCTGCAGGCGAGCTCCTGCTATTTTAAGCCAAAAAGAAAAGTCAGCCTATAAAAGCCACTTCACATTGACAGATTCTTCACAGCGAAGCCAAAAAAATGTCACTACAGGCCACGGAGAGTCTAACACAAACACTGTTTCATCTAAACCATGAGACGCCAGCGTGGAAATTGTGCAGACATTTTCCAAAGACAAAGGCCAGTGCTCCTGCCAATCTGTGACACAGACAGGAGCATGTGTGCTTCTAGTTAGCAGGGAGACTGAATTAATGTCACTAAATGTCCTTTGACTTGCGCCTTTTACTGCTGCGATGGTAAATGAACTCAGACACAATAAAGTTATATTTTTGGATGAATTATATTTCCACTGGCTGCATTGTGTCATTAGGCTGAGAGCGTTGTCACTCCACGCCATAAGGTTTTGATTTACATCCAAACAAGTCCAGTAAACGTTCAGAGTAATAAAAAGTTTTGGACATGTTGTTCTGCGGCTCTCCAATTAGAAAATTGAGACGCCATTCAGCATTCAGTGTTTTCTGCCCTCAAGTTTTACAGTAAACTCACCTACAAGTGTGCTTTCTGAATCTTTCTAACCCATGTCAAATGTTTTTTTTAAGATTTGCACACTTGAGGGTACACACTATATGAGTGGTGGGTTTAAAGACAAAGAATGACTAGTCACAGTGAAGCAGCATATATATTATAGTCCAATGATGTTTGTATATAATATCTGAAATATTCAAACTGTCCAAATAACAAATCTCAATCATCTTGACATGCGTCACCGCTGGAAATAACTCATTAAATCTGTTTTATTCCAGCCTGTCACTTACAATGCACATGTCAATCAAAAGAAATGAGCAAATGTATTACTCTAATGCAATCTCATGATGCGAGCAAAGCTCCTGGATTGTGTCTCTGCCTGCAGTCTTGATAGGTCTGAACTGGTTTCTGTTTACAACTCTTCTTATAGCTGCTGTAACATATGACATGTGTGAGGTCACCACTTACTGTAAAGTAATCAGAAACAGAGACAGCGAGAGAGAAAGCGACCAACAGTTGGTTGTTTTATGGGTTTGGGCCACACCGCAACTCAACTTAAAATAAATACACAATTTTACAGTGTCCGTTGTAGCAAGCGTGGCAGGCCGTTCGTGCTGCGTTTCTTGACAAAACATGGCAAGAGGTGCAAGTGAACAAACTCGAATTTTCACTCCAGCAATGAGAAGTTTGAAATAGTTTCGAGACTGCTGTGAAAGTAAACTGCTGCTGGAACCAAATGTGCTCCGACAGCATAAAGAGCTCTGCTTTGCCTCTACCTCTACCTCACATTGCCTGGTTCGGATTTTCAAATATATTTCCAGAGAGAAATGAGTCTGCAAAATGATAGAGTGACACTGTTGCTGTTTGACTGTACCACATGTAGAGAGTAGGGGCAAACACTTTGAGAAAACAAATCTGATGTTAGACATTTTTGCAAAAACAGCTACCCGCACTGCTCTCTGATGAGTTGTAAGGATTTACGAGGTGAAAAGATGTTGTGAAAGATCCCCAGACAGCTGCTAGTTACCAAAAACAACACAAACACTACTGCAAGGGGGCTATGTCGGCTTAAAGCCCTAACGTAACACAACTCATGCATCTGCTAAGCCATGGCCCGACGACAGAGTGTGAGGCCTTCTCCAGTATAGAAACACAACACAAGCAGCACGACTTAACGTAACATTTTTACAGCATCGATGTTAGAAAACAGTGGAAAAAGCATGAATTTCTCCAGGAAAGACTTGTATGAAAATATAACAAAGCTATACTATCATTCAGTGGGTCCTGCTTTTTGGACTAAATACTATATATTGGATTTTATACTATTATATAAAGGTGTCAGTGACATATTAAAAAAGGAAATGTTAGCTGATAAACTATACATTGGTATGAAATGATCACTGCTAAAATATTCAGTGTGACATTCAGAGTGTCACATTTCTGAGCCTCTACAATATTAAAGATTAAATAGAAGCCATTTCCATGTTACTGAAAGGTACAGTGTGACAGAAGGAATGACAACTGGGAAATGCATACAATAAATGTCTAAAGGTCATAAGAGGTCAGAGTTAAGTCCCCTTTAATGCGGTTTAGCCTTTAAAAACCACCATTTCAATAAAGCCGTCTAAAACATGGAGATGCAGAAAACACAATGGGAAACCTTTAGATTAGACTTTTAGCTGCATGTGTTAATGTAATGAACAGCCTGTTGTTCTTTGGATTCACACAAAATTAAAGTGTTTATCCCTGATGACTGAAGGAGCAGAGAGGAGAAGCTTTGATTTAAAGAGGTGATGGTTCACACTTAATATTCCCTCTGTGCTTCAAAGTTCTGCAGAGGTATTGACTTCTATAAAAGATGTATTTAAACATGAATTCACATTTATTTATCTTAGCGTCGTGACTTATTTGGTAAGTACCACTGGAGACACGGATAAAAACAACAATAAAAAAAGTGTAAGGACTGCTGTTTGAACCGTAATCACACTAAACGTGTAACTTGTATCGTCTGGGCTAAACCAGCACCCTAAAATGTATATTTCACTTAAATAATTTGAGATTTTGGGGAACACGCTTAATTGCTTTTTGCAGAGTGTTAGATGAGAAGATTGATATCACTCTCAGCAAGCAGCCGGTTAAACTTAGCTTGGTATAAAGACGGGAAACAGCTAGTCTGGATCTATCCGAAGATAACACAATCTGCCAACCAGCTCACAATTTAACACATTATATGATGTTTGTTTAATCTGTAGAAAAACCAAAGTGTCACACAACTCCTTTAAGGTGCCTCTTCACCTGTTGGTCAAGTTATTCACAGTCACTCACCTCCTCTTCTTCTTTTCAGGTTACCATGTGGCGTTGTTGGATGCCCTTCATCTTGGCCTGGGTATCCATGGCAACCCCAACTCTCTGCCAAAGTGGAGACTGGGGTTCAGGCTTTGATATCGACTCTGCGATAATGGGCGCCAATGACACATCTCAGGCAGTCGGTGATGAGCCTGCGAGGATAAGAAACAATCAAGACTGGATCACATCACCAGCTTTCTCACCATCACCATCATCAGCCTCACCTACGCTGCAGTACGACCCTCAACCGGACAAGTGCTCGGTCCACTTCAGCACTAACCCTGCTTTGGCTCGCCGTCTGAAGGCCCAGAAAGAGGAGCTGGCCTATCTGCAGGCCATCCAGCATGGAAACAAGGCAGTGATGGAGAACTTGGTGCAGTTTGTGGGGGCAGAGCTGGGAGATCAGAGCTACGAGGACGTGATTAAGGAAAATGTCATCGGCACCCAAGAGGACCACAAGAGTTGCCACGAGGTGGTAGAGAAAGCTGAAGAAGATCTGGAAAAGCAGCTGGAAGGGGAAGTGTTGAGCGCTGGGATGCAGAAGTAAGTAATCAGAGGAATGTGTTTGAGCTGAGCTTCATAGAGGTAAAGACTGAAATGTAAAAAGTGCAGCAAAGAAAAGATCTTTCTTGTTTCAATTCCTGTTTGTTAGCGCACTGACGAAGTAAACAAATGAATGCTGGTAACAGAAATTGGAGAAATTGTGAGCGAAAAATCTGTGTTTAAACGACAGCAGAGACAGGCAATCTTTTGCCTTTTATCAGAGCATAGGCGACTGCGTTGTCTTTCATAATGCATATGTCAATCAAAAGAAATGAGCAAAATTATTAATATCATGATGCGGGGCTCCTGCATTGTGTCTCTGCTTGCAGTCTAGATTGCTATCAAGGTTTCTGTTTACTACATGAATACTAAAGAGCATTCATGTCTACACTTATAGATATTATTACACGTGGTTTGGAGCACCTCTAAACGACCCTCGGTCATGCTTTGCACTATATATGTTCCCCCTTTACACAATCTTTCCCATTACATAACCGGCTTTAACAGCAACCATATGTATATTACCCCTAATTATACTGTATTAACATCCTCCGCTCCTCTCTCACTTACTCTGTCTGTCTCCACATCTGTTGTTGTTTCTTCCATCCCGTCACTCCACCTGGTGACCTGGATTGTTCGTCTTTCCCGGAGAAGAATCAGAGAGGAGTCCTTGGCCTTTGAAGACATGCTCCGTGCCGCAGCGGACATCGCCAACAGGCTGGAGATCTCATCGCAGGCCCTGCACGCTTCATTCACCAAGCAGCTGAAAGACATTGCCAAGATTCATCGCTAAGGAAGTGTTGAAAAGAGACGCTGCTCTCATGTCATCCTCCAACTTGGTGAGGATGTTTGGTATCCTGTGTGAGACCCAAAAGAAGGGGAATAAACCTTCCTGCAATTCAATATTTTTAATTAATTTAACTCTGTGTGTCAAGGTCAGCGATTACATCAACATGGATAAAAGATGACAGGAACGCTGAGAGAACACAGCAAAAAAGAATTGTTGGATTAAAAAAAAAAACACGTTACCCTTTCAGCTGAAGTTATAACCCACATCACCCATAAAATATTATTTTCCATCCAGGCATTATTCATGGAATTGGTTGAGGTCAAATGTGGTAACAGTATGTGGTGCAGTTTTAAGCCAAGTTGAGTGTGTATGGTTCAAACTTGATTGGCCGTCAGAGACCAAACATAATGGCTCTGTAAGTCTTGGATCGGCCATCTGGTTCCAGGGTGAGGATGGAGGCCAGGATATGCTTAGGATGATTAGTCTGTTCCAGTCGGACAATTTCTTTTTGCAACAAAAAAAAGGAGAAGACTGCAACTGGTTATCAAGCATTGTTATCTGTTGTTTTGGAGAAAGCTCTGTAATAACCTGTTGATGAGGATAAAGATATTGTGTAAAGAATTAGACGATTCCTGTGATCGGGAAGAAATAAGCAGGAAACACGTACACCATAAGAAAACTTGATAAAGCTCATAAAACATAACACCTCTGAATCTGCACAACATTAAAAGCAGTGGTTCTCAACCAGCGGTCCGGGGACCCCCAGAGGTCCTTGAGGGAATTCCAGGGGGTCCCCAGAAAAATAGGGAATAGTTTATTTTCACTATTTAATTCACTATAGAAGTGATTTAGTCGAATACGATATAATTATAGTCTTATCTAACCACGAAAATATTTTCAGATGGAGGTCCCTGAAGCGAAAACTTATCAAATGGATGAATTTAGGGGTCCTAGACACGAAAAAGATTGAAAACCACTGTTTTAAAATGAATGCTTGTGAGATTTCACACCGAATGTGAACCTTAGGATCAGAAAAGAAAAACAATTTGTGCGTCTCAGCTGGATTTACCCGTTCAAATATGTGAAACGCTTTCGTTGTGCATCCAGCTCCATTGTGCTATTCTCTCTTTAATCCTGTCAGGACTTGTGTGAGATAATGCTTTCATGTTTGAAATCATGAAGTGTAATAATGTACAATGTATGACCAAATGAAGGAGCTGGTATCATTAAATATTTTCAAAAATCTCAAATGAAGGCTTTAGAAGCAGACTCTATGGCATGCCAATGTGTTTAGCCCCCTTGTTGTACAGCTGACTCCAAGAAAAGTTCCTTTTTGTCCCACTATTTGTCTTTAGATAGTTCTCTTTTAATGCAAATTTTAGTGACTTTAGTATTTTTGAATTGTATTTTATCTCTATTTGTGTCTGCAACTTTGTGTTCTTGCGGCTGACCGTCTTGGCCAGGTCTCCCTTGGAAAAGAGGTTCTTAATCTCAATGGGACTAACCTGGTTAAAGAGACTGTTTGTAACTTTTTAAGCGTATAAATGTACCAGGTCAGGACACATGCGCGCTCACATATGCACGCTCACGTGTGGCCAGAGTATCTGCTCCTCTGCCTTTCACACACACCGCGCGCGTTCTCGCTGTCTCGCTCCACCTCTAGACGTGAACGTGCGCTCACTACATACTGCAGAAGACTTCGTAGCTCTGAGAATATCTAATGAATGTACAGTGGACGTTTGTGCAGAAATAAATGCTGCAGCTCCTCCAGACCAACAGAGGTTTCCCGTGTCTTGTGAAGTGACGGGGCACCCCAGCGAGAAACGTTATCAGCGGGGCTGAAGCAGGAAGAGAAACGTTACCGTCTCTGACCAGGTGCCGGGTGCTAAGCAGGTGAAATATAGTGATATTGTGGTTTTAGCTGACGTGCCTTGCCTCACTGTTTTGAGCGATGCTCGTTCATGTCTATTTAAAGCGAGCAAAGCGCAAGCCCGACGCTGACTTTTGTTGACTTCATGGCCACAGGTGTCGCTGTTAACAAGCATTCCTGAAAGTTGAAAATAGTCCCTTTAAATAAAGGTTGAAAAAAAAATGATATGAAATATACTTTATCCAGTAAACAGCAATAAATAATGAATAAACCTTTTTGTTTAGTTTTTTTTTTGTTTTTTTCTGCATGTGTTGCCAATGCTTTCATATCTTCTATACTCATATCAATATTTTACTAAAACTTCACAAGGCATATTCACTCCCCTAGTCTGCCCTCTAGCTGTCTCCCACAGAAATATCCCATTTCAGATGCATGTGTCACTTATATTTACACATCCTTTTAATGTTTTACAAATCAAATAAACGACCAGTATTTACTCTTTTGGAGCAGTATTTGGAGTTGTTGGTCAAATCATTTTCCTATATAGGCTGTTCAAGTTATCACTTTTACTGTGAATCCTCTCTGTGTGTGTGTGTGTGAAAGAGCAAGAGAGAGAAAGGAGGAGGGACTGTTATAAAGGTACCAGATGAGAAGACGAGGAAGAAGTACTCAGATGTGTCCTGTCTTTTCACAGTGGATGATGTGGGTTTTTGCGGACCTAATAGACCAGGGTGACCACTACTAATGGCTTTTTAATCATGGAAAAGCTGCTAATTTCTTAGATTTAGGTCACCAAGGACGCGTAAATTCTTGGCACCGTGCGTAAAAAAGGTGGAATTGTTTTGGATAAAAATGTACACAGCAAGAAACCGGACTATTTTTCCGTAGATTTCAATTCTTGAGACCGGATTTAAAGCATGAACTGGTGCTTAAATCACCAGTTCATAGATATCGAAGTCTTAGATTGAGGTCACCAAGGACGCGTAAAATTCTTGGCACCGTGCGTAAAAAGGGTGGAATTGTTTTGGATAAAATGTACACAGCAAGAAACCGGACTATTTTTCCGTAGATTTGATTTCTTGAGAGCTGAATTTAAAGCATGAACTTGTGCTTTTAAATCTGCAAATACACCAGAGGTAAGCTGTTAAGGTGTCGCTTCCTGATTCAGCACCGGATGGCTCGGTTGCTCGGAGACGAGAAGAGGTACATCACCCTGGTTACGCACGGCTAAAAGTGTAAAGAGTGACACATATGCAGAGCTTTTACGGTAAAGAAAGTAAAGTTATTCAGTAAATATACCGTCATACTCACTCCCAACCCATAGATACTAACAGTAGTGGTTGAAGTTGTCCTGATATGCCTCCCAGCTGGCTGCGAAGATGACACATTTTGCGCACAAATCCCGGTTTCAAGGTAACAGTTTGACAGCGGACGGAAACACCTCCAGTGAAGTTGGACTTCTTCTTCTCAGCAGAGTACAAAATGGGACACAACCACCTGTTCTCTGTGGTGAGGACGGCTGTTTTATGCTCGCTACTCTTCTGTCACTCAGGTGAGTTAAACACTGCTTTTATTGTGAACTTGCACGTGTCTTAAACGGAGAAGTTGGCTAAACTGGCAACCCAAAATGGTCATGTTTTGACATTTTACCACAACAATACTCTAACTCATTGTGCTAAAAGTATTATTTTTATGCTATTTCACCTACTTTTGTTTTTAAAATGTGACAGAAATAAATTAATTCTGGAAGAGGACAGTTTAACCGCTGAATCTAGATGTAGGTATCCCTCCATCTTTCACTTACAGAGCACTCAAAGCACACAAAGACCATCTGAGAGTTTGGTATCCTTCATTAATCATGCAAAGTAAGAAGTTGCAGTCACAAAAATGTTTACAAATTCTCAAAACAGTGTGAGAAAATATTAAAGGTCCCATATCATGCTCATTTTCAGGTTCATACTTATATTTTGTGTTTCTACTAGAACATGTTTACATGCTGTAATGTTAAAAAAAACATTTTATTTTCCTCATACTGTCTGTCTGAATATGCCTGTATTTACCCTCTGTCTGAAACGCTCCGTTTTAGCGCATTTCAACAGAATTGCAACGGAATTGCGTTGTTAGGAAACAGTTTGGGTCCATATTTACTTCCTGTCAGCTGATGTCATTTACATATACTGCAACAGGAAATAAACTGGGACACATTTAGTTTCTGTTTAAAGCCGTGTAATGATCTATAACGGCTTGTTTCAAACGCACAATTTCTGAATACGGGCTGTGTATATTTCTCCGTATATTGAGCGTTTTGATAGTTTAACAGGATTTATATAGCACTTAAGCCTGCTTTATAATGTAAAAAAAATGTGTAAATCTCACTTTTTACAATATAGGACCTTTTAAGGCAGCACAATTTGAGGAAAATATGCGATAGTTGTTCGCATATCACCATAACGATATTACTTGCGATACATAAACAGTTAGCGTTATTAAAGTGTACTCAGTTCTGCCTTTCTACTGCTGTCGGTATTCTGCTACAATACAACAAATTGCTTGTAGAATTTAATAAAAAATGAAAGGGAATTATTTCCAATAGTCTTTATTGAACAAATTGAACACAAAAGACACCGGTACAAAAAGTGTAATTTTCAACTGATACTCAATTTACTAAAAAAAAAAAAAAATCAGATTGCAATATCGCAGTTTTTTGCGATGTGTTTATTACGCAAGTTGACATTGCGATGATGATTTGAAAAAAAATATAGGCTATATTGTGCGGTCCTAGAAGATATTCCACACAATATGCTACAGAAGCTTATGCATAGTAGTTATATTATCAGTGGGTGCTAATAATACCTTTAATAATAACTTTATTTGTATAGCACCTTTAATACATAGAAATGGAGCTCAATGTGCTTTACAGGCATCAAACAACAAATCAGAAATAAAATACAGAGAATAAATAACTTCATAAAAATAGAATAATGGTCAGACACATATTTGTTTCTCAAAAACAACAATGGATGAGAAAAAGATGCATATTTAGTGGAGCAGATATCAAGCTTTAACCCCAGAGTCAAGCTGGAATTTTCTCCTCATTATTATTATACTGCATCTATTGTGCACAAGAGGATAACACCTTTTTTGAACATATTTCTGGAGACTGACTGAGATGATAATAGTTAGTTTCAGTTTGGTTAGTGTGGAACTCAGGGCAGCTCTATTTATCATTCTACATTTCTCTTATTCTCTTGTATGCACATACCAGTGCTCTCTTACGAGGTCTAAGATAACATATGTCTTCTTGTGGCATACATGAGATGTCCCCTCCCTCCATCTTGACATGCTACAGCAATCAGATGTGCAGGTGCTTGATCTCGTGCCAATAATAACATCTCATTATTAGCTTTCTGACTCGAGTCCTGCAATTTTAGTCAACTCAAGGAAAAATTGTTGCATGTTGTTTCTTTTAGTGAACTTTTTTACTCTTAAATATTTGACAGCCCAATTTCACGAGAGCGCCTCTGGCTTGAGAAGCTGCTGACTCGATCATCTAAACTGGTCAGTGTTTCGTACACCTCGCCAAAGGGGCTTGGCCACGGTCCAACATGCACGGCCCAGCGTGCTGGATGTTGGAGGTGTCATCTCATTTCAAGTCTACGCTGGCAGCAGCCTTTGATCTATGGCACCCAGGAGCCTTTTCTTTTTCTTTTTCTTTTTTTAAGCCCCACATCTGGTCCTTCCCAGATGCACGGACAGATGAACGTCCCCTACCCTGACTGTCAAGAGAGCAGATAAGAAGTCTCTGGTGCATGCTTGTTTGCCAGAATGAAATTAGTCCATGATGGCAGGAGATGAGCCCAAGTGCACCATGGGCAAATTAACTCTGAATTCATCTAATGCCTCCTTTTTTTATATATATAAACTATTGCTAAAATAATTATGTTTTGCCTAAATTGTCACTTTACATGATATCCACACTGCTGCATTACATAGGGACTTCATCTGCATATGTGTCCAGGCTTTCTCTGTTAAAGACCCTCAGGCCAATGAATTAGCATGGACAATAAATCATTTAAACAGATTTGCATGTGTCCCTCAGGTTAACTCCATGCAACATTTAAAGCCCCTTATCTGGTTATCCTCCACTGGACTACAAGGGGTTGTAAATACCTGACAATGTGGTCAACTCACCCATGGTCAGGTATTGACGTGGCCTTGGCTAAGCAACCATGACTGCTGCCAGATGCAGGCGGTCCAAGGTCTCGTTTTAGGATCTTTGATGGAAGCACACTTCGTCGGGTTGCATTACGTCCTCACACTGTCAATCAGAGATCCAGAGGGAGTGGGACTAGTGGGTGTTGATGGCATGTAAACCAAATGTGTTTTTATATATGGATTATTGAGGTTTGGCTTTGGTGTGATGCTTTAATTTGACATTTCCTTACATAAATCTATAGAAAGCTGCCATGAGACATTTATTTATAAGTTCTCTTTCTATGCATTAAACAACGAATACATGTCATGCATTTGTAAAAACATGACAACTCACAGGAGAATGAATTACTAATGCAGGTCCACACATACTCGATACACTACAGGACCGATAAATTGGCAGATATTGGCTTATTGCAGTTATCAGTGGTATCGTTAGTCAGTCTATAGGTATTATGAGAAATTCCAATACAGTAAAGCCAATGATATGTTTGAGGTAGTTAATAATACGGCTGAGCGATAATTCAATATGATAATGTATTATCCTTCAGTGAAATCGTATCGTGATGAAATCATATATCCAGATACACAATTACGTTGTCAAAATTGATAACAACTTTTGCGGTTTTGTTTTTACATCCCACTTTACATTACATACAACATTACAACATAGTTAAATTTGTCCCACTCAGTATGTATCTCGGTCGCAATTCTGTAGAAAAACAAATTAAATTGATCCTTTTTTTTTTTGTTGATTTTGGTCTTAGTTTTTTATTTATGTTAAAACAACAAATATTGGCGCAATAGGATCATCTGATTTTTGTTAAAAACTCTTAAATATCAAATATAGGTTTAAAAAATCCAGTATCGATCAGGATATAGTATACACAAATGTAAACACTAGGCGTGGGAATCACCAGAGGCCCCACAATACGATATTATCACGATACTGAAGTCACGATACAAACTTATTGCAATTTTAAACATTTTGCGATATGCTGAGTATTGCAATAAGATATATTGTGATTCATTTCCTTTTTTTCCAAATGCAAATTATGCAGTTTGTCAACATCTGTTTTATCTAATAAGATAGTTTTCACTCCGTTTATCTCACTTCAGTAAAATTGGATTGTCAGTCAAGCAGACAGACTGACCAACGCTGTCATAAAAACATAAATGTTGCATCAAAGCACCTGACAAACTGATCTGTTTCTATTAGAGTCTACACTGTATTCGCAATATTAATAGTTAATATAATAAAAGATACTTCACATCTGTATATTGATACAATATTGCCACGCAAAATATTGCGATACTATGCTGTATTGATCCCCCCCACACCCCTCACACGCCTAGTAAACACACTAACGTCACCCTCTGCTTCAAGCGAAAACTGAGTTAATTGTTTCATGCATCAGCTGTAACACAGAGTGACAGACAGCTCGACAATAAACACCCTTCACTAGTGAGAAATTAGCTCACCTCCACTTAACACAAGCAAGCAACGATGTGTGTAATTGACTCTGACTACATTGATGAAGGTGGAAGCGGTAATCCCCAAGGGGGCGGGATTTACTGTCTATTTCCATGCCTTTCACTCTGCAGAAAAATAAAACAGTGACTCAGTCTGAGCTTGTACGCAAATCTGTCTAGACGGCATTTTCAAAATCAATTTGATTAAGCCACCTCTCATTGTGAAGCAACACGTCCATGATCATAATATTCGAGAGATAAAGAGAGGTTGCCGAGGGAACCTCGGCCTGCTCAACTCGAGAGGTTTCAGCAGACGACCCACACGGAGAGAGCTCAGATCAAGAGATCAAAAGATTTGCTAAGATGTGGAAAAGTCGATAAGACTTTACCAAGAAAGGTTTTAGATGTTTAGAGGAGGCTTCTGTGCTGAAACATGAGATGTTTACAACACTCACCTTCACTCCCATAAGCCACAATATCATGCCAGTCTGATTTACCGCTGTTTGTTAAGTGAGGATTAGAGGAGACACGGATGAGAGAACATGGATATGATCGCTATATATTATGTAACTTACTCTTGTCCTCTTCCCACAGTACTCACTTTACATGTATTTGTTATCATACCATCAAATATTAACTGCTGAATGCCATAAAACAAAGTTAAAACTGTCCAAATCACCTTGATGTCAAAATGTCAAAAGGAAATTTACACTATCATCAATTACTTTTGTTTTAACACTTTCATATTAGCTTATTTAAATGTCGAAAAACTTCAAGAGGAGTTTTATGACATATTAAATGCAATGAATTTCCTTTGCAGTGTTGAATAAATGTGACCAATTTATAAATCCCATAACCCTCATAATGTATCTGTCCTCATGTTATCTGCAGTTCTTTGTCATGAGAAGACCCACTCTCACGCTGAGGATGAGCTCTTCAAGACACTGTTCGCTGGTTACAACAAGTGGTCGAGGCCCGTGCCGAACATCTCTGACGTGGTCATCGTCAAGTTTGGACTGTCCATAGCACAGCTCATTGATGTGGTGAGTCATCATGCACGTTTGTCCAATTCATAGACATTAATAGAGGTGATATTTAAACAGTGTTTATCAATGTGATCCAAAGACTTCATAACGGGATTAGTTTCTGTCCCTCTCTCTTTGCAAAAACATAGTTTGTTTATTTAAAGATGTGGATTTTTATGTATTAGTGCAGTGCCTGTTCAGAACGGACCGGTTGCTTGGGGTGTGGTGTTGCTGCTTGCAGCTTTCTCCAGAACCATTCATCCAAACAGCTTCCCACTCGACACTGCACTTCTTTCGGTCCCCAGCAATACACCTGCCAAGTGTGACGTCAATCGGACGAACAGTTTTTGAGAAACTTGAAGGACATGCATCCATACACACAGACTGAGTAGAACACTGGTTCCCAACCTGAGGGTCCCGACCCCTACTGCGGGTCGCCAACGCTTCTCGGGGGGTCGCAAGGCCTTCTTGATCTTAAAGGGTGTATGACAGCTTTTTAAAAAAATTTATATACAGTTGGCCTTTATCTCAGCATTTCATTCATTTCTGTAAAGAAAACTAAATTAAATTGTTATTTTTAAAGTTTGGATTATTATTTAGGATATAAACTTAAAAATTAGAAAAGTACGCAGTTAAAACAACCAAAGAGCTGATGGAACGAAGGCCAAACATCAGGGAGAAGAAAACACTGAATTTGTCATAAAAGAAGCCTATTAAGCATGAATGATTTCATTTAATTAAAAAAATACATAATACAGACTAAGATTTGTATTAAAAGTTACTAAAAATAAGAAGAAAACTCATCTCTGATACAATAGTGACAGGGAATAATCTGCATTTTAATGTGCTATAACTGCTAAAAATTCATCCATATTGCTCGTTTCACACAAACTTTCTGCAGTTATTGTGTTCACTATTTGGGTTAATTGTACAGTTTATCAGTTGTTCTGTACTCGTATTGTTATGCATTGAATATAATATGAAATATGAATAAAATGTCACTTGACAAATGACACCAGGGGTCATCATTTTACTCAATGATAGAAAACGGGTCCCAGTAGAAGACATTTTAGTTTATTTTTAAATGCAATAGCGTATCCCTAGCGCTTTAATTAGTATGATTAACACTCCCTATACTAATCAAAAGTTAAGGCACTGCAACTTTAACCCTCTTTACTCTGCTATATGTGTTTTTTCAACAGTATGTTTTGGTATTTTTTTATACAGTAGCAAAAACAAACTTAGAAAGACTACATTATGCTCCCTCTGCCCCGTCACAGAAAAAAAAACTTTGACAGAACTCTTCACATCCATCAAGTTATTGAAGTAAAGTTGCTGCGAGCTATATTTGGGTCTGCTTTGACAAACCTCCAAGAACCTCTCTCATAGATTCCTCTGGCCTGAGTTGACAGCCTTAACTCAGTCTCTCTCTCTCCGTCTGTCTGCTAGGATGAGAAGAACCAAATGATGACAACCAACGTGTGGCTTAAACAGGTCAGAAAAATGTGTGTCACTGTTGATTTATTATTAAGGTTTTTTTTTTTTCTCAGAGGGGATCTGGTGATATAAAATGTTAAGTATATGAAAACCTGCCGCTCTGGAGCTCATTTGATAAAGTTTATGAGGAACTGAACATGTTATTTGTATCTCTCAGGAGTGGAATGACTACAAACTTCGCTGGAAACCTTCTGACTATGACAACGTGACGTCCATAAGAGTGCCGTCAGAGCTCATATGGGTACCGGACATCGTTCTCTACAACAAGTAAGTGTGATAAGAGACTAACATAACAGTAAAAAACATTAGGCCTGAAATTAACTCAAAGGATCAGTGTGTAACATTTAGTATTTAGGGATCTATTGGCAGAATTGGAATATAATATTTTCTTCAGTGTATGATCACCTGAAAATAAGAACCGTTGTGTTTTCGTTAGCTTAGAATGACCCCTTCATATCTACGTACGGAGCGGGTCCTCTTCACGGAGAACACCATGTTGCTCCGCCATGTTTCTACAGTAGCCCAGAACGGACAAACCAAACACTGATAACTTTTCCTGCTTAGGCTGGAGTCGATAACGTTACTCCCTCCCGTCGCCGCCGCTCTCTCTCTCTTGCTTCACCACTCACTTCCCATGTACACACACACTCGTTCTACTCTTACAACAACCTCACCGCTAGATACCACCAGATCCTACACACTGTTCCTTTAAATGATTTACATTATTGTTTAATCTGTTAATTATTGTCTTGATTAAATGTCAGGAAATAGTGAACCATGGCAAACACAATCTCCAAGAGTTAAAGATGACTTCAAATTTCTCCAACAAACAGTTCAAAACCCAAAGTTTACAGCTATAAAGGATAAAGAAACCTTAAAATATTCACTTCTGAGAAGCTTGAACCACAGATTATTTTTTTGCATTTCCATTGCTTAAATGATAAATTGTTGCAGATTATTTTTCCGTCAATCAGCTAACTGATTAATTGGCAAATCTATTCAGATCTACTCAACATAAGCATGTCATTTATTCTGTTTTATAGTCAGGTTAAGCCAAATATTTCTGTCTACTGCACTGATAAGTTCACACCAAAACTTTTCTTTTCATAACATGCCACAGTGGATGCTTGTAACTGCAGACAAACTGAAGAGAAGAGTAACAGCTACACTTGTACAATGATAAATTGGTTCAAATTGATGCCTTTTTACTGGATGATGTATGATATGAAAATGGCGCCATCTAGTGATAATAAAACATTCTACAACTTCATTGGAAAACAGTTTTAAGTCAAATTATGATATAACTATAACAGCTCTTCCTGTCTCAAATTGTAAGCTTAAACATTTCTATTAACTGCATTTGTATTGTGCATCTCTGTAAATGTATTTTGAAGCAGTTTATTTATTTGAAAATGAAGACAACCTTCATACCTGTGTTGCTTCAGTGTGAATCTATTTTGAGAAACCCTCTCCCTTCACCCTAAATCCACCTCACGGAGATTAAAGCGAGAGAGTTGATGATGGAGTTCTGCTCCATCGAGCCGATGTGATCACAATCTGTAAGTGAAATTAAAAAAAGGTGTGAAACTGATTAAATGATAACGACACATCATTACGTTTTCAGCTTAAGTTATTATCCCCATTAAAGCGATGAATGGAGGGGGAGATTAATGGAGAAGATTATTATTGGGAAATCATAATACTTTTTTCCACTGCATGGTTTCTAAGCAGGAAAAGATAATTTTCTCAGCACAAAAGGTTGTAGAGGTAGGATGTGATTATTTATCCGCTTTTTTTACTGTATGTCACCATCACTCATGTGATTACTTCTGCTCTTCCAGCGCTGATGGAGAGTTCGCTGTGACCCACATGACGAAAGCTCACTTGTTCCACAACGGTAAAGTCCGCTGGGTCCCTCCCGCCATTTACAAGAGCTCCTGCAGCATCGACGTCACCTTCTTCCCCTTCGATCAGCAGAACTGTAAAATGAAATTTGGCTCCTGGACGTACGACAAGGCCAAGATCGACCTGGAGAAAACTGAAAACACGGTAGACCTGAACAACTACTGGGAGAGCGGCGAATGGGCCATCATCAACGCCGTGGGGACGTACAATACAAAGAAATACGACTGCTGCCATGAGATCTACCCAGACATCACGTACTTCTTCATCATCCGAAGGCTCCCCTTGTTTTACACCATCAACCTCATCATCCCCTGTTTGCTGATCTCCTGCCTCACCGTTCTGGTTTTCTATCTCCCCTCAGACTGCGGTGAGAAGATCACCCTGTGCATCTCTGTGCTGCTGTCCCTCACTGTGTTCCTCCTCCTCATCACCGAGATCATACCATCTACGTCCCTCGTCATCCCGCTCATCGGCGAGTACCTCCTCTTCACCATGATTTTCGTCACCCTCTCCATCGTCATCACCGTCTTCGTGCTCAACGTGCACCATCGCTCTCCCAGCACTCACAAGATGCCCCGCTGGGTCCACTCCGTGTTCCTGGACATGATCCCGCGCTGGCTGTTCATGCGGCGGCCCGCGCCAGATGGCCGGCGTCGCAGGCTGCTGCTGCTGCAGCAGGAGGCGGCATTAGAGCGGCGGCAAGGCCGGATAGCCGGGTACAAATCTGGCAACTGTCTCAGCACCTCGGCGACCTGGTTAAGAGACGGGACCACGTTAGATGACCCCGAGAGAAGCTCTTATGAGGATTTAGAGCTGGGGACGCTGACGTCATATTTCTCCTTCCGCCCCCCTTCGCCCAGACCTCCGGGGTCGACACCCCCGCCACAACAGAAAAACCCACAGAACAGCCTGAGCCAACACGAGGGGCCTGCAGTGACAAACAGACATTTAACAGGGGCCAAAGCCAATCCCACTCAGAGGCCAGCTAAAGCTGACAATACAGTATCAGACTCAACATTCCTGCTTTCACCAAGTGTTATACGCGCTCTGGAAGGGGTGCACTACATCGCAGACCATCTGAGAGCTGAGGATGCTGACTTCAGCGTGAGTATCAATGAAATACCATATCTACTATTATCAGAATGACACTTAAAGTCATTTGCATCACTGTTAAAGGGACTGTTTGTAAGAATCAGAATTGCTTGTTAACAGCAACACCTGTGGCCGTTAAGTAAGAAAGTCAGCGTTGGGCTCGCGCTTATGCTCGCTCTAAATAGACACGAACGAGCATCGCTCAACACAGTGAGGCGACACACGTCAGCTAAAACCACAATATCACTCTATATTTCACCTGCTTGGCAGTAATGTTAGCTGACCAAACGAAGGTCTCTCCATGAATCAGTGCTGATCCTAGTGTTGGCTTTTCCTGCTTCAGCCTTCCGACCGCGGCCGGAGGGAACAGGGGAGACACTGGCACCCGGTCAGAGATGATAACGTTTCTCGCAGCAGAGCACCGTCACTTCACAAGACACGGGAAACCTCTGTTGGTCTGGAGGAGCTGCAGCAGTTATTTCTGCACAAACGTCCACTGTACATTCACTAGATATTCTCAGAGCTAAACTAACTCTCGTGCAGTGTGTAGTGTGCGCGCATAAACGTGAGGTGGAGCGAGCTGAGTGAAGGCAAGCAGGCAGGCAGAGGAGCAGAGGAGCAGAGTACAGCAGAGACTCCGGTCCTGGAGACCAAAGCTACGTCTCCCCCGCGTACTCAGACCGCGGCCAACACTGTTTTGCAAGACGGGCGTCACTAGATATAACTTTGCGGTTTTGGTGCTTCCGTGTAGTTTGTGTCGGAGTCTGAGTCTGAACAGCGTAGCCACACGCGAGCACGCATGGGACACCGTCCCAGGTGATTTACACGTGTAAGACGTTACAAACAGTCCCTTTAAATATATGGATTATGTGCCCATGTGAATGAACTATATGCCCAAAGTGCACTTTGTTATAGCACTAATACAAAATGTGAAGTCATAGCATTCCCTCCAGCCCCGTGAAAGTGAAGTACCAAGATTTCTTTTGATCCTAAAGTGTAGTATGTACTCCCGAGCTTACCAACATCCTTGGGATAAACACCTGTACTGTTGTTGTACACTAACAACCTATAGGGAAAACCTGTACACTAACAACAGGAGGGAAAAACTTTAACTTTTTTTTAAGTTTTTGTTTTCCCTCTGTCCCTTTCTGTTGCTCTTAACTCTACACAGGTGAAAGAAGACTGGAAGTATGTCGCCATGGTGATTGACCGCATCTTCCTGTGGATGTTCATTATTGTGTGCCTGCTCGGGACCATCGGCCTCTTCCTCCCCCCTTGGCTAGCTGGCATGATCTAGCTCGTGTGCGAAGGTGTGAAAAAAAAAATCCATAACCACCACTAGTTAGCGATGTTTGACATTCAAAATGTAGCTGAACTCTACTTCAACACTGAACGTGACGAGTTTACGTTGTACGCTGTTACAAGAGCTACAACGCTCTTTACACACCACCAAACCAAAATGTAGCTTATTTTAGAGCATATAACTTGTTGGGTACAAATCTAATTTATCCTCTGTACAGCTCGTCACTTGGCTCAACTTTCATCCGTTTAAGCTGCACTTAGTCGGCCTCAGGTGTATTTCCTCAGCCTCACTTGTATTGTTACTTAGGTTGAGTTTGACCTGAATGCTAACATGTTAGCATACTAATGTTAGCATGCAGTAGCTTATAGGTCCACTGTTTGATGAGAATAGTAAGGGGGTAACCAAAGTCATCAGGATTCATCTCCTTGGGAATACTGATTAACCAAATTTCAGGGCAACCCATCCGAGTTGTCATTTAGATGTTGGACTGACGCAATGACGGACTGATTCAGCCACACTTTCAACATGGATGAGATGCTGGGTTTGTGTCCAATTTAAAAAAAAAAAAAAAAAAAAAAGTCAGGAGCTTCATTCCACCTAAGATAGGATGGCTTTTACGTTTCTAAGTTTCTCAACTTTCTTTGGTTTTGACCATCAGCGGCATGCTGTACTGGGAGTCAATAATATACTGGACACACTAACTGGGGTCATTTGTGCTCATTTGGAAAGTTTTTGGGGTTTTTTTGTACAGGTTTTTCTTTAAGGCCACGCCACCATGATTACAATTATTTTTGAATGATCACACTATGTAATAAATACCCTCATGAAACCTTTAAAAACCCGTCTATATAGCATTTATTGAGTGGTGTGAAAATGACCTAAGAGCAGCAACAAACGGGTCATTCCTGCAGTTGTCCTTCAACAGCAACAATGGATGTATTTCAATGAACAGGCATGTACAGCAGTATACGTTATGATATTTATTTTTATATCGCTTGATTTACATGCTAGAATTTCATATTTTATAATAATGATAATGGACATTATACAAAAACCCTTTCTTCTTTCAAGAGTACCTGACACATATCTGACTATCCATTATCCACACCGCTCTAGTCTTCATCTCCTCATTTTATCATAATGCATCAAACTTGAGATATGTACTGTATATCTATCTAACATGATTTTGAATGGCTGACTAACCGTTTAGTTTTGTCATCTTTACATTTCACTCAGGTTACTGTTGACAGGTTTGAAAGGGTTAACCATTTACTTGCATTTTAATTTGCACTATTTTTTCTTTTTCGCCGCTGTAAAAACTTTTCACAAGACACATTTTATATTTACAAGGATAATTCAATTTCTGAGCAGATAATTAAAAATAAAGTATAAAGTCAATAACTCAACAATTACAAATTAAGTTTGTCTGAAATGACGGCATCGTAACTATGATGCCAATAGACCATCATCACTTTCAGTGTACATACTACCTTAGTAAGCACACAACCGCATCCATATCCACTGAGTTGTAGCATCATATTTAAACTTAAAGCTGAAATGCGGGACTTTTATATATAAATGAATGTGCATTACATTCATTTGAGTAACTTTGATGACAATGGAAATGCTCAACGGTGTGCAAATATTGTATCTGACTGACAGATGTGAATCATTAGCTTGATGTGTGAACTGAGTAAGAGAGCTTACAGTTCACTAGGGGGCCACAGGCTTGGCTAAGTTGGCCCTGACTCTGGCCTGGTCCACAGCGTCCAACATGTTCTTGCTGTCCATCGCCAGAGTGTGCGCTGCAGCCAGCATCTGTTTCTTACATTCCTCCTTCAAGGAGGTGATGGAGTTTTGCTGGGCCAGCCGCATTTTGCTGATCAGCTCCGCCATGTCGTTGTTCAGCAGCTTCTGGGTGCCCTCGATCTGTGAGGAGGGTAAGCAAACATAATGGATGGGAACTGTTGGCCTTTTTACTTTTATGGGAGTATTTTTTTGGGAGTATCTGTACGTAACTTGAGTTTTCATATTTCAGTCAACTTTCACTTGTGCTCCACTTCATTTCCTAAATAAAATGTATACCTTTACTCTGTTACATTTCCCATAAGCATGTTTGTTACTCATTACTACTGGAAGCAAGCAGGTTTGGCGAATCAGTGGTCCTAGCTTGCAAGTTGCATCATTCTCGGGATGGGCAAGTGCAAACAAAGTGCTCTCAAAGCCGTAGTTAAGTTTTGATTTCCGCTGAAGTCCAGGCTGCATGTCAGATCATGCTACATGCTACCTGCAACTACTAGGGAAGGAAAAACAGGATTGTGTTCTTTAAAATCCTTTAAGTTGTGAAAACCTTGTTTTTCTTCAAGTGTAATGTTGCCTCCATTTTTAAGGTGGTGTACATGTTAAGAGGAATACATTCTGACTTGCCTGCTGTCTTATCAACAGCATTTACTTGTACTTCTACTTTCAATACTTCAGTACATTTAATATCAGACAATTACTTTTGATACTTAAATACAGAAAATATCAAACAACTTAAGACTTTTACTGAAGTAATATTCTAATAGGTGACTTTAACTTCTATTAAAGTCATTTTCTGGTTAGATATTTGTACTTTTTACTCAAGTGTGGCTTTCAAGTACTTCATCCATCACGGGTAGTAACACCAGTGCTTTTCTTCTTATGACAAGTCAAAATGTCTGCTGTGTAAAAGACCTATAAACATCTGAAAAATAGTGTGTAATCCAAATAAACAGTCATGGGCACTATCTTTGTGAAGCTTATAAACATTTTGGTTGAAATTGCTGAAGGGATATGTTGCACCATTACATAGTCAATGGTTCACACATTTTGCACATACAGTATATGGTTCTTCACGTACATTTTGTTGACCCCCTGTGTGCATATCAGCTGGTGTTGTTTCAAGTTAGCAAGAAATGCATCAAATTCTATGTGATAAATTGATAAAAACAGCTTTGTAGAAACAGCTCTAATTTGCAAGCTATGGATTTTGGGTGCCAGAATAGTAAACAAGAAATGGTCATTTCCTCTTTGCTTCTTTGTGTTTGAAGAAGAGTTCTGTCACTTTTTGTTCCAGGCACAAACAGCAGGGAGAAAAACAAAAAAAATCAATAAAGAGAGGGAGCAAGGAGATGAGAAAAGATGGCAAACAGGCTGCAGACAATATACTGTACCTCAGTCGTGACAGTCTCGTGTAAGGTGGGCAGGATGTCATCCACACTGTGAATCAGATCTCGTAAAGCCATCCCGACAGACTGTGGGCAGAGGATTAATCAGCTCTATGACTCAAGAGGTTTGTTTTCCATTACAATTCCTTCAATTTGCCTCTAAAGCAGCAACAAACTGTAAAAATGAAGTGAAAAACAGAAATTTGTCTCAGCGTACCTTGACGATAGTGATATATTTTTCCGGAGGCACCTCTGTGATGTCGTTCTTGAGTTGGACAACAACTTTGACGAGGTTCATGACATTGCTGTACACTTTGTCGTCAGAGCGGTCCAGCTCAGCTGTGGGCGCAGGCTGAGTAAGAGGGAATCATGTGTTATAATAATTATTAAAATACTCATCCTCATTACTTTACACCACAAGGATCACTGGGCGCTAATTTTAATGCATGGTGGCATCAATTCCCTTTCACTTGAAGGGTAATTTGACTTCTTCTTGAGACGACTGAGTTCATTATAAATTCTCTTTATCTAAAAATCAAAGCTAATAAAATTAAATTAATCTTTTGCTAAAAAAAAGATGCTGCAATCCCAAAAAAATAATCAATATAATTACATGTGCTGTGAGCCTTGGGGGCTTCTCTGGAGGTGCTGCGGGGCAGAGAGATGAACAATACGAGAGACACAGAAAGAAGTTTAGTTTAGAGAGAGATGAAAGTGCTCAGAAGGACTCAGAATAAAAATGTGAATTTCTTTGGAGCACTTACCGTGGTCTGCATCAGCTTCAAGGGACTAAAAAAGAATAGAAAAAGGTCAATCTCATGAGGACTAGACAATAAAACATCGCTGTCTATACTGTCATTAGTAAGATGCTATGACTGACAGGATAGGATTTTTGCTTTTAGATGTTTTATTACAGAAAGTGTATGAAACCTATGATCAAAATAATCATAGTTGCAGCCTTAACATAAATAAATGTTAAAAATATTGATGCCTGTGGTTGTAGCTGTTTTTGTCATCATTGTAGCTGCACTTAATATACCGTGCTGACTACACAAACTACTACATGTCGTGCGGCATCATGCTGACCACATTTGCTCACTTCTGCAATGGGAATAAGAAGAATATGTTGCCAAAGAAAACAAACTGGGCTCAGAAATGTGAGATACAAAAAGCATTCGTTAACAGTGTGTTTTTTTCCTTCTAATCTGAGTCTGAAATCACAGCGTGTGTAGGCGGACACCTACCGCTGGGCCGGCAGTGTCCTCTGGTCCCATGGGGTCCTGCAAAAGAACAGGCAGGTTCATTTTATACAATATGGACATGGACCCCCTATTTGGAACTGTTTTCAGGGAAACATTCAATTTAAGGCTAGTGGGGCATCGAGAGTGACCGAGCGGGTTGGTATTGTTTAACGATGCCTCGTTCCACGTGGCCTTCAGGGCCACGTGGCACTGAGTGAGGGGACATAGAGACACAGAGAGGGGGTTGACAGAAGTAAATGACGCTCTGTTTCCCACCAGGAGTCCCGTCTTCGTCTCCAGCCACTTCTCATCCTCCACCATCTGCTGTTTCTGCCGGCGGAGAGTGCTCTGCATGTTCTGCCTCTCCCTCTGCCACAGGCGCGCCGCTTCCTCCCTGCTGTTCGATTCCGCTCGGAAAAACTCGCCCTCCTAGAAGTGCAAAGGAAGAATGATGGGAACGCCTTTTTTGGTCTCGTTTTTTTAACTCCAGCTTTATCAACATTTGAACACGTGACTTCAAATGTGAGAAAATTGTCAGATAAGATTAGACGTTCAGACAAAGTGCTGAGTCTTTCTTACCCCCACGCTGCGGCGCCGAGGGGACTTGCTGTCCGACAACGCCAGAAAGCTCATGGAGTCGACAGGGGACTGGTAATCACACGGGCTGGCCAGGTCAGGTGAGCTGGCACACAAAGCATCGTGCCTCAGCTGCACAGATAAACACACGCATACACACATCACTTACAAAATCTAGATTTGAAGTCATCCTCAGCTGAGGAGACAGGTGAAAGGCTACTGGGTACGCTACTGTACCTGCAATTGTAGACCAATACTGAGCGTGCTTGTGTACCGCCCTGGTTTCATCCTTGTGGGCTACAGTAAATATACAAAATATGTATTAAAACATGCACTACATCAGTGTTCTGCGACCTATAACAGTGGCTGAATTGGACAAGGATCCGTACCTTGGGAGGAGGCTCGTTGAAGTTGAACTTGGGGTCGAAATATTTTGTGGCGCGCGCTCTGTCCCGCTCTCTCTCCACTTCCTGCTCCTTCTCCATCTTGTGGACATCACTGACAGATTTTAGACAATATGTTACGGTACATTATGTCTTAAGAGAGGTAAGAAAACACATCTACTACTGCAGGTAATACAGCATAGTATCGCGATACTTTGCGTGGAAATCTTGTATCGACTCACAGACGCCATGTATTGATAATTTATTATATAAACTATTAACCTCTTAACAAGCCGATGGCAGGCCCAGCTGCTATTCTGTCTTTCAGAGGTTGTAGCGGGCTCAGTCTAAAAGCTGGAGTGACGATACTGGTATCATATGTATCGAGAATACCTGAGGAATTACATGGTTGCATGGTTTGGCGAGGAAAAACTGGCATGGCTATTTTCAAAGGGGTCCCTTGACCTCTGACCTCAAGATATGTGAATGAAAACTCTGAGATGAAAAGAGGGAAACATTTATCTTATTAGATAAAACAGATGTTGACAAACTGCATAATTTTCAGTTGAAAAAGGTAATAAATCGCAATATATCTTATCGTAAATATGCTGAATTGCGATAAGATCCTATCATGACTTCAGTATCGTGATAATATCGTATCTTGGGGCCTCTGGTGATTCCCACCCATACTACATACTGCACTAAATCATTTCAAATACATAGATTGAATTCAGTTCACTGCTGAACTCCCTTCTTCATTTTTAAAATTTAAAAACTAACCAGCGATCAATGGATCGAACGCCTTCTATATTGAATTTACTCTGAGAAGGTAGTTGGAATAATACATTAAATTAAGACAATTTTTAAGACAGAAATGGAAATTGACAATTGAGAGTTGCAAAAAATGCACTTGACATATGTTATATGAACTGTAGTAGTGTGTTTTCATCATACATCAATACTGAGAAGGAATCATTAAAGAAAGGTCATCACCGTAGATCCAACCTTAATTAGAGGGTCTCATTAGAGCTCTCTCTATATTGAATAAAGGAGTACCTGATCTTGACCACCAGCTCAGTGAAGTTGGGTCTCTCTCTGGGATCGTAGGACCAGCAGCGGGTCATGAGTGAGTAGAGGGCAGGAGGGCAGTTGTCTGGCTTGGGCAGCCTGATTCCCTGCTCCAGCTGGTTGATCACGTCTCTGTTCTCCAGCCAGAAGAACGGCTGGTTTCCACAACTCATTATCTCCCACATACATACAGCTATTGATCAGTGCAGACAAAGAGAAACAAAAAATGCTTAGACGTGAGGTTAAAACATCGTCACGCTTGTCATTATTCATGTGCCCTTTGCAATAATATTGGATTGTTTCATTTCTCCTTTCAACTTGCATAAGGGGAAACGAAAAAACAGCCTTAACCAGAACATGTTGTGGTCATGCGGGCATACACACCGCATTTTGCAGAATCAAAGCCCAACAAAGAAGAAGAGAATCCACCCAACAAATCCATCTCAAGACTCAGGTGTATTACACTTAATCAAATGTATAGACTTATAATAATCAAACTAACTTAAGAAACATAAGAAAATACTTGTATACTAGATGTTTTCTGGTTCAAAAGCAATACATTCAGATTCCCACCTTGTTAAATGTGGTTCATTTTATCTATGCCTTGAAAATAATAGACAGTTTGGTTATGTTCAAGAAAATGCTTTGCTCTAGGGGAGGACATAAACCTGTATTATCGCAACAGGCATATTAATAATGAGGAGCGTTAAGGTTCTTATGTCTTGTTTGCTTTTCTCTCCTCTCTCTCTTGAGCAAAAAGATGAGGCTGTCAACAAACAAATCATCAAAGGTCAGAATATGCCGAAATTTAAATTACAAAATATAATCATATTTTTGTGCCTGAGGTAAATACACATGAAGAGCTAGATCCAAGGGTGCTTTCACACCTAACCTGTTTGGTTCGGTTAAAACGAACTTAGATCCGTTTGTCCGGTTAGTATCGTTTGTTTGGGCTGGTGTGAAAGCTGTCAATCAAACCCTGGTGCGGACCAAACAACTGCACCGAAACCACCTGAAAAGGATCTCCTCTAAATCGTTTGTAAAAAGGCAGTGTGAGCTGGAGCCGGATCAGAACTAAAACGCAAAAATGTCTAATTTTTTCCCTTGGTCCGGACCAAATGAACCGAACTACACTAAGATGTGTATTGTGCACTATTTGATTGTGATACGTCTGTTGGTATGAAATGCACCAGAGAAGACCATCACAGTGTGGTTATGAAGTGGACCACAGGATGGTGCTGATTTGGTTAGAGTGAAGACAGGTACAGTAGAGAGAGAGAGAGGTGATAACAGATGATACTGTAACCTAATAATTGAATCATGTAATTAGGAGATACTGTACACGCTCTATACAAATGCATAAAGTGGTTTCTAACCCATCATCCATGTTTGCACCTAAGGAGGAGATAATTCTGTGTCTACAGTATCTCGGAAACTCTATCTGATATCAGTTCAAATCATTTTTACCACCTCATAAAATCATGCTTGTTTGGGTTGAAGATTAACCAGCCACCTGCTTTTTGCCATGTGCTAAACCCGCTTAATGTCTTTTCCCTGAGCTGTTGTACTCTTAGTGTATTACAAACTCACCAAACATCCAGACATCACTGGCTGAGGTGAAACGTCTGAAGTTGATGGATTCTGGGGCCATCCACTTGATTGGCAACCGAGTAACAGACGCTGCGAAGAAATGGGAGACATTGGTATTTTGTGGTCAATATTTTTCATTGTTGAACAGGGACATAAAGAGGCCTCTGTATTATTTCATGTTCCCTCTTTACTAGTCCGTCTATTCTGTCAAGGATATACAGTATGTACTTTATATATGCATTACAATGTAGACAATTAGGTAGCCGAGAGGAAAAAGTGCAACAGTGAAATCAGCTTCATAAGTGCGTCTTTTACCTTTGTAGTATTCTTCATCCTCAATGTATCTCGACAGACCGAAGTCTCCGAGCTTCACACAGTCTGGACTGGCGACTAGCACGTTCCGTACCGCAATATCTCTGTGACAAAACCCGAATAAGACAGAAAGAAAGGTCAGATGGGGATGATAAAAAATGCAGATTAAACAAGCAGAGTCTCTTTAACGGCCCTATAAGCCCTCTCTGATTGACCTGATTTTGCCTCTCGACCACTGCAGCCCTGCCGCGATCGCAGCAGAAAATAATACAGAAGGAATCTTTGCATTTTCCACACAGGCAGAAAGTAATTTCCTACGTCTGTGTTTTTTTCTTCACAGGAGATTGAATCCAGAGCGGCTGCTTCGCTGCCTGAAACCTGTTGATAACATTCTGCAGAAACAACTGAGCGCTGACATGTTTTTCTGTCATCTCACATTGGCTTTCTGTAATGTTTTGTCTTAGTATAAATATTTCAAGTTTAAATGAAAAAAAAAGTTTTCTACCGTCACGACCTGATATGACTCCACTTTACATCCAGATGCTGTTTTTGTTTTTTTATAACTATATGTATCGCTAACACTGTCAACTTTCCTTTTTCGTCACCATCCCTGTGAATCAACACTGTGCAGAAAATCACACTCTGTCTTATTATGTCAGGAACGTACTGTAACCCAGAACCTTACAGGTTGTGCCTCTTTTCTTATGACAGTAACAAAAGAGCTAATTTATTATACACTCCTGCCTGAGGAAATAAGCAGAGTTTCAGTACAGGTTAGCTGGTCATGGTGGCTCAGTAGTGCAGTAGTCGCTGTGACGTCACCCATAGCCGTGAAACTCAAAGTGGGTGTTTCCGGCCATCGTCATCTTGGCAGTGACGACGCAGCCTAACTCACGGCTAATCCAAAAAGGGTTGTAAACATGTGTATTTCTGCTGTAAAGTTGGGCATTTCAACATGGGGGTCTATGGAGATTGACTCGCTTTTGGAGCAAAGAACTGCAGTCTTTGGCACTGGTGTTGGCTTCATTTCTCAGCACCGGATGTTGCCACTTGGTTACAATCATAGACTGTGTACAAGAAGTAGACGTAGTCACCAAGACGTCACATATTATTTTTTTGGACTGCCATTTTGAAGCCTTGAGTTTGGCCTTTTGGCCCTGACTATCTTGTTTTTTGCAATCAGAAGTGACACGAGAGGGTGGAGCTAAGTACAACTGAATATTGCATAAGACAATTGTAGGCGACCAAAAACTTTCCTGAACTGAAAACACACTGTGAAAGGGTTAAAGTTGTAAGACGAAAACACGGACAACTCCCAGAGCGGACAAAGTCGTAGTAGCGACCTGTCAATTACAAAGTAGCCACGCCCTAAAGCATACCCTGCTTTATGGTCTATTTGACTCTAAATGGGACCATCATTTACTAAATGAACATCATGCTGTATTGAAGAAGACTTGAAACTAGCGATTGAGACCATAAACTCATGTTTACAATGTTCACTGAGGTAATAAATCAAGTGATAAGTAGGCTCATTTCTCATAGACTTCTATTCAATCAGACTTCTTTTTGCAACCTGAGGAGTCGCCCACAGCTGGCTATTAGAGAGAATGCAAATTTGAGGCACTTCAGCATTGGCTTCACTTCTCAGCACCAGAGGTTGCTGCTTGGTTACAGCATGGCTCCATATGGAGAAATTGATCCTGATTCATGATTATTATTTGATCCTTTTTTTCAGCCAGGATAATAACTGTACCGACTTAACATGCTGTATGTTCTGTTTTAGCAATTTCCCCTGTGAGATAAGAAACACTTCCTGGATAACAGCACCAAAAATAAAAGGAGCCTCTCACCTGTGCACCATGTTGACCCCATCGAGGTAGACGAGAGCTTTGCAGATCTGCAGGCTGAAGAGCACCAGAGTTGTTCTTGTCAACGTCTTCTGGTTCTCAGTCAGGTAATTCCCGAGCTGCAATGTTAACATTTAAGTAAAGACAGGAATTCACTTATTCCACATCTACATCATTTATCCAGTAGGATTGCATTAACACCAAAATCACGACATTAAGATTGGCACTGACCTCTCCGTACTGATAAAGCTCCATGACGATCCACACGGGGTCTTCCTCTATGATTCCAATCAGTTTGACGATGTGCTGATGATTGAGGTTCTTCATAATCACTGGCAAACACACAAAGTTCACACAGTTATCTTCGTAGTTAATATTGTTATCACATTTATTTCATTATCTTCTATACACTTTTCTAATTACCTGCTTCACTCATGAACTTCTCCATCACATCAGGTGTACAGTCTTTGCAGGTCTTCACTGCCACATTAACCCTCTCGCCATTCTGTTGAATCAACAACCGAAAAAGACACAGTGATGCTGTGGACATTTGAATGGAAACTAGTAAGAGCGTTTAAGCAAACAGACTCTAGCCGACAGAAAATGATTCTGCAACTATTCTGATAATTGATTCATAATTTAAAAAGGGATAGTTTTGGTGTTTTGAAGTGGGGTTGTATGAGGTACTTATTCATAATCAGTGTATTACCTACAGTAGATGACGGTCGGCACGCTCCCAGCTTGGAGAAGCAGACAGGAGTACCGACATGTGAGCAAAGTAATGTAGTGCTGTGGCAAAACATATTTAAGCCAACTAAAAAGAAAGGCTCACCTAAAAAAATCAATATAAGGTGTAAGCTATATTTATAATGTTTTCGCTATACAGTCTATGTTTCCGAAGGGGATCTAAAGCCGCTATCTATGCTCACGCCAAAGCAACCAGACTCCATTGGAAAAAAACTGTAATTTTACCTCGCAGAACACGGGGGTTGCTGGTGTACCACTGCTTTGATCGGTTAGTTTGTTTGTGCTATAGTGTGACCTTGAGATTCACCAAAGTCGACAAAAAAGCACAAACAAATTAACTGATTAAGGCAGCGGTAGACCAGCAACTCTCCGTGTTCTGCGAGGTAAAAATACAGTTTTTTTCAATGGAGACTGGTTGCTTTGGCGAGAGCATAGATGGATACAACAGCTTCAGTTCCCTGTCGAGAAGGGCTGTCTCACGGCAAGGTAAAGCGGTGGAAATATTCTAAATATAATGTACACTTAAAATTATATTGACTTTTTTAGGTGGGCCTCTCTTTTAGGTGGCGAAAATACGTTTTGCTGCCGGCCCTGTCCACAGCAGTACATTGCTTTGCTCCTGTGCAGTAACTCCTGTCTGCTTCTCCAAACTGGGGGACCGTCATCCACTGACTATGGATAAGTACCTCACTTCAAAACTACTATCCCTTTGAGTCAAGCAAAAACACTGAATATTTTTTCTGGTTCTAATTGTGACAATTTGCTGCTTTCCTTTGTCTTATGTGACAGTAAACGGATATTTTGGGGGTTTTGGACTGTTGGACAGACATAACTTGTAATCTGAAGATCTTAATTTAGGCTTTAGATAACTGCGATAGGCAGTTTTAGCAGCAGCAGATTAATCGGCAATGAAAATAATTTTTAGTTGCAGCCCTAATGCACATGTAATGCAAGTTAAGATGCAGTTAATAAGATTTCATATTCTATAACTACAGCATTTGGGACTCCTGGTAACATAAATATTGTATAAATTTATATTTCTCCAACCAGTTTCCCATCATTATAGTCTTTAGATAGTTTTATAGTTTTTTAAAATATCTGTTTTTGCTGTTAGTATTGCTATACTTCAACTAAGGAGATACACTTACGTCTTTTTTGTAAACTCCATCGTAGACTTCCCCGAAAAAACCCTCACCAAGGATTCGGCCGAGAACAATGTCACTTCGGTCGATCCCGTACTTAACAACTACAGAAAATGAATTTACATGAATGAAGGTTTGAAAGTGAGTTCACACCGTTATTATTCTGCAAAAGACATGAATACAAACGTTAAACAAACCTGATTTCGGCCTTTCGTCTATCTCACAATAGATATCTGACCCTAAAAAAACACAAAAGAACGATCAACATGCTTTTATACTTGTTGTTCTTGTAAGGTAATGACAAAAAAAAGTTTGGATTTGAAGATGCTATGTGTTGTATTATACATGGAGGAAGTCATGAAATGGTTAGCTCACCCATACTGTGTCTGAGCGAGGTGGTGTCTCTGCTGCTCCAGAAAAAAGACAAAATGAGAGAAAAATCCGCTCATAAATTTCTAACTTATGGCTCCCTCAGAGCGCCGACAGAATGATTCAATAAAACAGCCTCTCTCATCAATAACTATAACTTTTCATTTCATATTACAACCAAACCACAGCTTGGACTCTGAGAGAGGGCACAAATCATTCAACGTTGTAAAACAGCCAACATCCACTCACTCTGTAGGAATCTCAGGCAGGGCGCACCGTGTGCTGGCATCTAGGAGAGAAATCAGTCCGGTTAAGTTTAAATAATACGGTTTAAATGGCTTTCATACAGATTTTAAGTGGACATTACAGGAGAATAGGGTACACATTTTAACTAATAGATATCACCATGAAACTTCCCCAGTTGATTTACTTACATGAAGACAATACGTTTTCTGAAAAGGTATGTTTAAATATGCAAATATTTAATATGTGTTAAAACAGAAATCTGAACGTCGAATAAAGCCAGGTTCAAAATTCTTGTTTCATTTTGTCGACGTATTGACTTCAAAGGTTTTTACAGAGGGAATTATAGATATCTCTTTGTATTTTAGAAAATACTGTGGACAGCCATAAAAAAAAAAATCAATTTTCGCCATGTTTTTAGGGATAAAATGTTCGATAAATTAGGCTATGAATGATATATAAACAAACCCCTCTGTAAACGCCTTCAGAATATAGATAGGAATGAAACTGGAACGTTTGGTGTATGTCAGTGCTACTGAAGTGGAAATTTCTGGCTCAGAGTATGAGAAAAAACTCATTTTGAGAAAACAGTCTTTAAAGATATGGATTGTAAAATTCCATACATTTTGAAGACCCTACAGGTGAATAGTGTAAACATCTTTAACTAATAGATATCCCGATGAAACCTCCCCAATTGATTACTTACATTAAGACAAATGTTTTTTTGTATTACAAGTTTTCTGAAATTGTATGTTTAAATATGCAAATGAGGTGTTATCTAATGGTAATTTTGGGTGCATTTAGGAGAAATCTGTAGACGCAAAAAGACAAAGTAGTAAAATAAACACCTAAATGTGTTTTCTTTCCACTAGTCTGAAAGAAGATATGTTATGGAGGCAGAATAGCCCAAAATCTCAAAATTGACCAGTGTATGAAAAACAATGTTTTCGTCTGTAGTGTCTCACATTAAGGCATCCAACTATGCTCCATCTTTAAAAACAACATATATTGTACGCTTTTAACCACGGTGATGTTGCAACAGGGGGGGAAGAGGCTGAGTCGTACACACCTTTATTTGCTCGGTAGATAACAGTATCATCTGTGTCATTTTCCAAGCGACAGTAGCCATCAATAAGGTCCATCATGTTCTCTGCCATCGGGACCGTGGCCACATTGATCGATAGACACTATCAGAAAGAAGAAAAAAGGGCAATTTAAGCTCATGTATCGGGTCACATTTACTTTGCAGACGCTCTCTATAGTAAATGTATTTACTTATTGTTGCTATTCTGATTCTTAACACTGTACAAAGCACTATTGTATAAAAGGTAGATAGTGTCGTGGTACTCACTTGTCTGGCCCCCTCTATGTTGAGGTCTAGGAGAGCCTTGCCGTCGCTCTGAGCTAAGCATTGTATTTTCTTGATCTGCTTGAAGTCGGCCATAAAAACAGGCTGAGGCACAAAAAAAGGAGGAATGCAATAAGTTGAATTATGATCATGGGACTGATTACATTTGACAAGCTGTGTTTTATATATATATATTATAATACAATAATGATGTAGCATCTGTGGAGAACGGAACCTGCCAAAATCAAAAATAAAATACTAAATAAATAAATGACTCAATACGTAGATAAATGTCATAAATTGAACAAAATTAATATTAAAAATAAATGTAGCCATTAATTAATTGATAAAATATAGTAGAAACTTAAATTTCTGTTTTAATTTGCTTCTTTATTTATTTATATTTGTATTAATTCCCTTAGTTATTTACTCTTCTGTTTAATTTTCCCTTTAAATTATTTATGTATTTATTTTTATTAATTTTAAATCATATTTATTTATTTTAGCATTTATTTATTTTATATTTATTTTTAAATGTATGTATTTATTTACGTATTTATGCATTTATTTATGTAGAATTTTTCCTTTGCATATCACTCATATCATGTCCAACTATTCATTAAACAAAATCCTGGAACTAGATAGATTTTCACAACACAATGTGATGATGAAAGGTCAAAGCCCTCTCAAGTAAATCTTCACCATGCTTACCGCTGAATCCTTCTGTGTGCGTTGGCGAATCCCCCTCCCACCGATGACCAGCTCCACCGCTAGACTCCAACCTTGCTGTTGACAAGTGACGGTGGTTAAATGTTTGTAATATTACTGTAAAAAAAGAGCAGGTTAATGTTTGGAGCTCCTGATGTTTATAACTACAGTAGCATTTCGGGGGCTACTCACCACTAGTTCACATGGGAAAACCTCTTCATCATAATTGACGAAGTCTTTGAGGGTCTCAAAAAACTTGATCATGCAGTCGTCCTCCTTGAGCGTTGCGTACTGTTGAAACGTTTGCTGGATCAACTTCCGTAGATGCTTTGACTGGATCACAAGCAGGGCAATTTTAAATATTATTTCATGTGTACTCTGAGGTCTGATCGACTAGCTAGTTGTAAATATGGAAAAATACATATGTGGTTGTCTTAACATAGTTTACCTTCATGCTGTTAATCAGCTGTTGAGGAAAGAAGAGGTCCAGGCCCACTTCTTTTCTTCATTTGTGAAGCAACATTCAGAAAAATAGAAGGGATTTAAATGAAAAATTGCTACCAGATTAAAACATCATGTTCTATATGTCAACTTTTAATGATCTACAAAAAATTTAATCAAGCTGCTACAAGGTGCGTTATCCAGTGGGGCTTTTAAAAAGGGTTGACTATCAATCCATACAGAATAATGAGTGAATTTATGTCACCAAAGTTACAAGATTAATGGAAAATATAAACTTACTCTAGCAGCTCAAAGTTGGACTTCTTCTCGAGACCTTTTGCATTCATGTCTTTGTAGAATCTCCTGTAAAAAAAAAACCCATATCAGCAACTACGGCTGCAACTAACGATTATCGGCCGATTATTTTCTAGATTAATCATTTGGTCTATAAATTGTCCGATAGAAATGAAAGATGTTCAGTTTAATATGATATAAAACAAGAGAAAAGCAGAACATCTTCATAATTGAGAGGCTGAAAACAGCATTTAAACATTACTTAAAAGAGTTGGCGATTATTTCTCTGTTGATCGACTAATCAATTAGTCGACTAATCCTTGTCGCTCTATCAGCAACTAATAAATTCCATACAACCAAATGTTCTTCATCCTCAACAATAAGTCACTTTATGACCTACTCTTACATACTTATAATCTGGATCATCTAATATAAACCCAAATCACTAACGTGAAACTTACCACAGTGCATTCTGTATAACACTTGTCAGTATAACTCTAACCAACTGCATCAAATCACCATCATCACTGCATTCAATAAAATAAATGTAATTAAGAGTTTGAGAGCCAAAGACTGAGAGGAGTGCGGTGACTTACCTGATCTCCAAACAACCGAGCTGCAGCGCCATCCCATCACTGACCTTGCTGGCATGATACTGCATGTAATCACTACGCACCTGTCATAAAATCAAACAGAGAATGCAGAAAATGAAACTTTATCACCACAAAACCAGTGAAGGAAAACGTCATTACAATGCTGGACACATTGACAGCTGCTGAAAACAACACCTCTTATTGCCAAATATCCATCAGCACAATTAATTCTATACCAGCCAAAAAGTAAAAAATTAAATACACTTACCTGCTGGTAAAAATACACTAACGTAGATCTGTCATCTTTGAATCTTTCCAAGAAATTGACAGGAACATATCTGATCCGAAGGTCGTACCTGCATTTGAAAAAGAAAACAGATATACCATGCAAGCTTATCAAACGCCATACCTTAATATCAAAACACTGAAGATGCCTTAGAAATCGAAATGTTATCGAATTCGGAATATGGCCTGCTGCGATTTTCAAATTGCAGGAGGTGCAATATTTTTTTTTTTTTTAAAGGCAAAATGTGTGTCAAAATACCATTGAAATTAAATACTGTGGTGCTGCCAAGATGTCCTGGCCTACACACCATATACTATAGACTTAAGAAAACATCTTTGTTTGGTACAGATCCCTGCAAAAATCACACCATAATCAGTTTAATTTGTTTCTTAATGAAAATGAGAATAAGGATTTAATAAATTATCATTCCCTCTAATGATATCGCAATAGCAATATCAGTCAAAATAATCACAACTACATATTTTTTCAAAATAATGCAGCCCTAAGATGTCTCTAAACAGATGACATTCAAACGCTCGCTCTACAAGATCAAATCAGACACAAACAACCTAGTAATGGACCCGTACCTCCACTCAGCTTCCACGTGATGGCTCTCGTAGCGTTGCTCCACCTCTCCGACGGTCAGATCTGGATGCAGCCAGTGAAGCTCTTCTGACTTCAAGTGCTTCAACAGGACACCGTAGCATCCTACATGTTCGATGTCCGGCCCCAATCGACCAGAGATCAGAATCGAACGTATGATGGCCTGAAGGAGACAAAATTAAAACAAATGTTTTTAAATATCGTGAATTTCTTGTCACCCTTCCAGTTATTGCACTTTGTGGTTGCTTCATCTTTATGTGTAAGGGCTAACAAATTAGCTGTAAAAGAAATGTTTAATTTTTTGAGATCGTTTGTGCAGTGATAAACGATGTATTAACTTTCCAGCATGTTAAGGAGGCCAAATAAAACAGATATCTGTCTTCTGACACATCACCTCCCTTCCCCATATCTTTGTAGAGTACTCTCACCCTTATTTGCCAGGAGCCGTCACATTTAACCAACTTGAAGTTCTTGCCCAGGTTGTTGTTGGTGCAGAAGCACACTTTGAGGATCTTGACGGGCCCTCCGTCCCCAGTGAATTGCGATTCGGGGCTGGAGTCTGTGCTGTTTTGTCTTGGACTGGGTACCTTCCAGGACAGGGTGTCACCGGACATCACCTCATACATCTTCAAGGCTGGGTCGGCACCATCATATCCGCAACATCCTTTCGACAGACAAAGGGGAAAAAAGACTTTAATTAAGATTTAGAATGAGTAGTGAAACGCCAGAGGTCTTTAACTGGCTGATATCTTTAACCCTGAAGTAGACAAATTAAACACCAGGAAGAGGAAATCCTGTTTCATATAGTATCAAGATTTAAGTGTAGTGACGATGTGTCTTCAAAACGAGAGTACACACTGTTCTGTGACTTGCTTCATCATAGTACTACAGTCATGTACGCTTCACTTTCATGCTGTGATCTTGTGCCATGTGGTGTCTATGACTCACATCATTTGATTCAGAGATCCGCTGATTAAATTCTTTCCTAACCGTGATTTCAAGTGAGGGCCTGTGTGATTCATAAAGCAACATTTTGACAGTGTGCAGACTTGTATCATCTTCTTCAACTTACATTTCATAACATTTGCCGTATTGAAGGAGAAACTAGCTGTCTACTGGCTGACGAGGACAACCTGTTTCGTAGACCGAAACGATCCCTAAATCTGTCCGAAACCAAACAACAGTGATGACTAACCGACTTGTGTGGTAGCTTCTTAGCTGTGGGCCGTTACTAGCTTCTTAGCTGTGGGCCGTTACGCAACCTGTGTCGATTTGTCCTACATGCAAGAATCTGAGGTGGACAAACCTACAAATGTAGAGAAGCAGCTTCTTGTCCTTCTTAAAGGAATAATTTGACATTTTGGGATGTACTGTACATTTTGTAGATGCAGATTGACACCACTCTCATATCTGTCCATTCAATATAAAAGTGTGTAGCGGTGTGGTTGCAGATTGCAACCAACTGAGGACCCCTCCGCTCACTCCTCCCTATCCAAGACTGTGGTAATGTGAGCCGCCGAGTGCAATCCTCAGAGGCCATCCTTACCATGATAATTGTTATAATAAATACTAAATTCAGAAAGCCGGACAGCTGTTCCCCCCGAAATGTTACACACTGCTCCTTTAAACTAGAGCCAGGAGATGGTTAGCTTAGCTTAGCATATGGTAACAGAGGGAAACAGTTAGCCTGGCTCTGTGTGAGGGTAACAAATTCTGCCTACCAGCACCTCCATAGTTCAATATTTAACCCGCCATATCTTGTTGGACAAAAAACGGAAAGTAAAAACGACAATTTGTGTCGTATTAAAGGGGGCTATGTAAATTACCACAGTATTTCCAGGCCAAGTGCAATGACTTCCTGCTTTACACTTCAGCTCATTAGCTTTAGAGGTGCTAGTAGGTGGATTTTTTTGTAACCTTTGGACAGAGCAGGCTAGCTGTTTCCCCGTTTCCAGTCTTTATGCTAAGCTATGCTAACAATCCCCCACTATTATTGTTACGAACATAGACATATCATAATGAACGTGAAAGGCGCTGGTAGACAGTTCACCCATCCAATCATTACATTCAGGCCGAATTAAATAATTGGACGGGTTTATTACAGTCCTGCAACAGCCACAGATACCAGATTTTTTTCTTTTTTTTGCCAGAACATTTGATTTATTGATTGCTGTCAGGATGTACTGAGAATTTCAACAAATATAACAAAAATGTTTCTAAAATCTTTACCAACCCTGCCTTTAAAGGACATGAATAGCTCCTAAAAAAACAAATCCCAGCTGCCTGAGATCCTGCTCCAACCACTTAGCTTTAAACAAACATGGTGACGGACGCTTACTAAACATCATAAAAACCTGAGCACGCAGCCACAGTCACATGCGCTGCTACACACCTGGAAACAGCCAACCGAAATCTTTTCACTGCAGTGCACCCATGGGTGAAAAACGCTGGAAGCTTGCACACATTCTGATTGAACTTTCAGGTTACATCTAGCATAGAGACGGACAGCAACCAACTGATACATGAAATAAAAAAAAAAAAATCAAGAAAATACTCTCCCACCTTTCAGCACCCAGACATAACTCTCCACTCCACTTCTCACATTAATCAATCTGTCAATCACACATCTGAGGGCATGTTAACTCAGCAAACAGAGCTAAATACTTTAAAACAACCTTGACAACGCAGCCAGCTGTGAGATTTCTGTCGGTTTACCCACCTCACAACAGTGTCCGTCAGAAAAGTGTCATAACGTGTTTTCTCATAAACGAAGCTCCATGCTGGCAGTAGTGCTGCGAGGGAGCTGCTAAGCCGTGTTAGTTTCTCTCAGGGCTTTCCGCCGCTGTTGGACGAGGTTGTGTTTTGTTAGCCTGAGGCCATGAATTCCCCAGCAGGGCTGTGTGGGTGTGTTTGTGTGTGGTGAGAAAGAGAAAGAGAGAGAGAGGATGAGTGTGCAGCGTGGCCGGCATGTTGCACCACCATCACCTGGGTGTGGGAGGCCTGACGTGAGGGGATTGAGGAGGCCGAGGGCTAAGTTTAAGATTACTTCTGAGAAAAAAAAACATCCACGGGTTGAAGTATGTGGGGCGGCGGATATACAAATACATTCCTTAGCTCGCGTGGAAGAAACAATGAGTGACATACAGTATATACATTACAGATTACTACAAATGCTCGTACAGCATTGCAAAATCTGCTGTGCCAAAAGCTACGTAAACAAACAAAACACAAAGAAGGAAATCTGGAAAGAAAAGGTCTAGTCTGAATGATGAACAGTGAAGATTTGGGCCTGTTTTCTGCGTCACTGTTGAATCCCTGTGACCTCCAGTTTACTTCAGGTTACAAGTGTGTGAAACTTGATGTTTGTCTAGTTTTAATTCTTAACACTTAAACACTAAAATCCAGAGCAATGATGTATAGAGAAAGGACTGAAAAGATAAAGTTTATTAAGCTGTTCTTGACAAAATAAATTCCTAGTCGACTAACACAAATACGATTTTGTCGACCAATCGATTACTTGATTTAATCGACATATCAGTTTCTCGGCCCCACCTTAAATCTTGTGTTGACAGAAATGTGCTCATAAGTGTCTTAGAAATAAGTCATTCAGCATGAAAAAAAGCATAAAAAATGACTAATCGACTAAAAAAATATTGGGATCAAAACGAGGGGGTAGCCCCAAAAGTTTCCATTTAAGCCAATTTCCTGTTATTTCAACCTCATTTATACATTTTTATTTCATTAGATTATTGTTAATTTCACATGGCAATTGCTACTGCACATATTACAGATTTCAAGCGAATAAACTTGTTAAAAATAATCGTAGAAAAACATATCACTGAGTAAAATGAAAGGACATTTTAGAAGATGAACAAGATTAAATGTAGCAAACGTCTGCTCTTAAAGGTTCCTCTTATGCTTTGCTGTAGGTCGAGTAAGCTGCTTCATAAATGTGTCTTAAATAACAGGTTTACTCCTAAATTGGCTCTTTTATTAGGTGTAATTTGTAGAAGTTTGATAAATACGGGTCATGGTCTGGCATTGAAAGTTGCCATCAACTCACAGCATTGGTTACTTATTCTTTAATCAGACAATTATGTGTTTAAATCATAATATTGCCAATTTTAAACTGTTTTTGTAAGTTTTTAGCTGATAGTATTTTAGACAACATTTAACATTTGAGAAGTTTAGCTTAATTTGCTGAATATAAAAAAGGATTTTGTGGAAAAATATGTTTGAATTTGTCAAAGTAAGATATCCAAAAAGGCTTTTGGTATCGTGCCAAAACTCATATCGTATTAGCATTAGTCTCGAAAATGTTGAAATGATGCCAGGCCAGTCTAGCGGTTATTTTAACAGCAGGACAGTTTTGTCAACAACAAAAGCCCCTTTTTAAAATCACTGACGGCCATGAAATGTTTCGACGTGTTTCTAACAACTCTCTATTTTTTTTTAAGTGAACAAAAGCAACACTTTTCCAGGCACACACACACAGTGTTGTTGCCTCTCTCACACACTGTCATGCTGGCACTTGAGTTGTTATGGTAACAACTGTTCCCGAGGGAGATTCTTATCCCGAACTGAAAGCAAGGTGGACTGAACAAACTCTTTCAACGCTCAGCCACAACAAACGCTGCAGAGGGAATATTCAGTACCCAAACATTTGTCAACATCAGGAGTTATTCCTGCACTCTACTGCTGCCGCTCTTACATTTCTGAACTCTTGTGTGTTTTGATAGGAACGTACTGTACAGTATATCTAGGAGGTGAATGACAGGGACTAACTTGGGGTGACACATTTTGACAAATGAGAATGAAATTCCTGATGGAGCAGCTGTAAATTTCACCAAGGTTCCACTTGATAGAGAGAGGAAACCAATAAATTGTTCAGGCTGAGATATGAACCGATATTAGCTTACTGCAGATAAATCTGTATCGTGTTTGTCTAGAGCTGCAACGATCAGTCAGTCGATTTATAGTGGATCAAAAGAAAAATATTCTGCAACTACTTTCATAGTCAATTAATCATTCATCATCTTTATGTTGGACCTTTGGTCATACAAACAAGATATTACATAGATGTCACTTTGGATATTTGAGAGAGTGATGTACATTTTTCACAATTTTCTGACATTTTAAAGACTAAGCAATTCAACGAGACAATAATCAAACAAGGTTTGAGCATAGACTCTATGTAAGTGGACGTAGTCACCGTGACATCTCCCATTGGTTTGTGGACTGCTGTTTTGAAGCGTCGAATTCTGCATTTTGGCCGTCGCCATCTTGGTTTTTTGCAACCAGAAATGACACGAGAGGATGGAGGTAAGTACAACCTAACGCTGAATAAGACATTTTTAGACGACCAAAATGTTACAATTAACTTTCATGAACTGAAAACAAATGGTGAAAGAGTTAAGTTGTAAGTTGTAAGACCAAAACACGGACAACTCCCAGACCAGACAACGCCGTGGTAGCGACCTGTCATTCACAAGGTAGCCACGCCCTAAAGCATCCCCTGCCTCATCATCTATTTAACTCTAAATGGGATAATAATTTACTAAATGAACATCATGCTGTATTGAAGAAGTCGCCCCCTGCTGGCTACTAGAAAGGATGCAAGTTTAAGACACTTCCACATTGGCTTCACTTCAGATCCGGAGGTTGTCCAATGGCTTTGAGTTAAAGTTACAATCTCGAAGACATCCATTTAGTTCTCTTTGGCGGCACCTTTGGCGATAAACTGTAATTACAGGTGTCTTTTTGGTGTGTCGCCTGTGTGACGTCGAATTTGTTTTTAAATAATTTTTGGTTTTGCATTTGATTTTGTAGTTTCATCGTCTGTAGTCATCGCTCTTTTCTTTGTTTGTTCGGCCATAGTAACCATTTACCCATACTACCATACTATTTAGTATGCCAGAAAATACTTAGCATGTCCCAATACACAGTATGTCAAATGCAGTATGCCAAAATCTAAAAAATGTTTGTTTGTTTTTTTTAAATCAAAGGATCCAAATCCAAAGATTGTTAGTTTATGTTATTTTTACTGTGGGCAGATACATATTGTTATTAGATTTTTAAAATATCTGAAAAATCCAGTATCAGTCGGGCTACAGTTTAGAGCTGCAACGATTAATCGATTAGTTGTCAACTATTAAATTAATCACCAACTATTTTGATGATTGATTAATCAGTTTGGGTAATTTTTTAAGAAAAAAAGTCTAAATTCTCTGATTCCAGCTTCTTAAATGCGAATATTTTCTGGTTTCTTTACTCCTCTATGACAGTAAACTGAATATCTTTGAGTTGTGGACAAAACAAGACATTTGAAGACGTCATCTTGGGCTTTGGGAAACACTGATCGACATTTTCCACCATTTTATAAACCAAACAACTAATCAATTAATTGAGAAAATAATTGACAGATTAATCAACAAAGAAAATAATCAGTAGTTGAAGCCCTAATACTATGCATCTTATTAATATAAATTCTCCTGCATGGGATCAACAAAATTGATCTTATGTCATATTATCTTTATCACCTTGATAAGGCTTTATGTTTTACTGAAATTTTACTGATATTTAGACCCAAGATCAGTACTTTTCTGTTTCCTTGTGTAATTTTGATGTAAAAAAACAACAAACTGAGACACTTTAAGTTAGCATTTTTTTTAAGGACGTCATCTTGGGCTTTGGGAAACACTCATCGACATTTTTCACCATTTTATGAGATTAATCGACAATGAAAACAATCGTTAGTTGCAGCTATACCACAGTTCCTACACAGGTTCAACCCTTGACTGTGGTGCAATGGAAGACACTGCCTTTGCCAGAATGTGTCATGACATGCACAACTGTATTAACATCAATTCCTTCAAGAAGTGTCATCAGATGGTGTTTATGGGCATTCTAGGAAAACTATCAGCAACAAACTGTCAGAAATCACATTACACCCATGCTACAGAAGGGACTTTTTTTTAATCAGTAATTTGAGAAAAGAATGTTTTTGAGATAAAAATCTGACGCTTGTATAACTAGTATATCGACAAAATCACTGGATTAAACATTAAACAAAAACACAGAGTGAGTACAGTGGTTATAGTGAAGCCTCTTTTTCCTGCTCGGTGCTTGTCAACACAGGCAGGTATTCATCAGACAGGCCTGAGCTGTCTACACACAGTGTTGTGCTGCTGCTGCTGCTGAGGGTCTGCACACTGCACTGTCATGACCCCAGGCACAGGAATGTGGCTGGCTGCTTCTTCACCTGCACAGACTTGCTTTGATAATGAACAAACTCCTCTTTCTCTATCTCTATCTCTTTCTCTTTCTTTCTTTGGGAGAAAATGGCAGCTAGTGCTTCACATTGTACCATTATTATAATCAATATCTTGACAAAAACATACAACTATTCAAGCTACAAAGACAAGTTTGATATTTTGTATGGTCTTAACAAGAAGGGAAATCTTTTAAAAGAGGAAAAAACATAACCAGTTCAACAAATAAACTGGATTCATTAAGCTCAGATTTAAATGCAGTGTATAAATGTGGGCCTATTGCATGCAAGCACTTGTATTAGTTGTAATGAGTCACCTCAGCAGCAGAAAAGTTGTGAATCCCTCTGCTGAAATAAATATAAGCATGTATTAATCTTGTGTCTTACCTGATTCTGGTTTAATTCCCTCTAAAAAAATAAAAGCTTGACAGAAAGTGTAATTCCTCTCGGTGAGTCCAGGCCTGACAGATTGTGTGTCTCACACTGTTAGTCAGTTTGGTCGAGCAGAAGGTTGCAGGTGGCCACTCCCTCACCTACCTACCTGCGGTCAGGTGGGCTCACTTCCTCATTTCAGGAAAACCTCATAAACTGGGAATAATGGCGAATTCACTGCTGCTTATTTACCTACTAAGTTTCCAAGGTAAAACAAAAAAGTTTGTCTGTTGAGTCTCGCAATGACTCTTTCAGAAGCATTGAGTGATTTTGAAATGTTATGGTCAATTTCAAAATAGTTGCAAAACGCTCACAAATACGTCGTGTGGCTAAAGTTTTTGCTCGAAATAACGACTTTAACATACACAATAGTTATTTTACAACCTAATTAAAGTCCTCCTGCCTTGGAGGAATATGACACTTTGTGTGCATTTAATTAGGTGTTTAATTTATAGCTTACCTTACAACACAAGTGTCCCTCTATTTTCAGTCGTCTTCACTGAACTGTTCTGTTATTGGTGTTGTAGTGGTGTAATTACACTGCCTGAACAGCAGAGGGCGCCACAAGCTAAACAAAGACATAGGACTTAAAGGACCAGCCTTGTTTATACTTTATAAATAGATTAATAAATATTTGAAGGAATGGAATTAAAATATTTATTATTTTTTGATTCCTTCCTTATTATTTTGACCACAAAAAATATTATTGTTACCTTTTTTTTTTTTTACAACACAATAATACAATACAATAAATCCTTATTGTTGGGTGGATATTTGTAAAAATCAAACAAACAAAACAACAGATACATAATTTATTTAAGATTTTGTTCCTAAAATTATTGTGACTATTTCATTCTTTTTTATTTTGTTTAAAAAAAAGAGTAGATTTGATCAAAAATAAAAAAAATAAATAAAAAGATTTAAGGGATGGAATTAAAATATTTATTATTATTATTTTTAATTCCTTCCTTATTATTACAACCTAGTTATTTAAAACAGTTTTCAAAAAAAGATTTATTATTGTTATCCTTTTTTATTATATCATTTATTTATTTACAATACAATAATACAATACAATAAATCTTTATTGTCCACCAGGTTGAAAATTTGTCTTCGCCTCATCAAACACAGGAAACAACAACATTAAAAAACAGACATTAAAAAACAGATTTAATTGACTAATCATATTTTTAAAGTAAATATTTTTAGAGTAAAATTAGAATCTGCATAATCACAAATAAAAAAGTGCAATATTTGCTCCTGAAATGTAGTAGAGTAGAAGTGGAAAGTAGCATAAAATGCATGGAAACACTGAAGTAAAGTACAAGTACTCGAGTAAATGTGCTTTGTTACTTTCGCACAAACTGTCTCAAAAAAAGTTACTTATAGCTGAAATACATTATATTTTTAATAAACGTGCAGCCTGTATGTTCTCAACAGCACATACTCTTAAATAAGAGTAATCTTAATGTAAAATGCATTGACTTTTAGACTCGTCAGTGGCATCTTTCATTCCCTTGTTGTATCATCCAGTACTGCTTTCTATGCCAGAGGAGTTTGGAATAGCTGTGGATCAGTGACAGCTGTGAGGGAGTTCAAGTCTGGGTCAGAACGAGACCAAACAACACCCAGCACCCAGCAGACCGGAGCGGTGTCAAGGGCAAGAATCCACAACAGGTGCCCGTCAAGCTCAGATTTGCATGCATTCAGACAGTAGCAGGCACGGGCTCTGCAATGGTGAGCTTCAGAAGTTACAATGGTTTCACTGTTCACTGGGCTCTATGTGATCATTAACACTGACGTTCTGAGACCCCTCCTGCCCTGAAACTCCTAAATCCTCACCATCACACCCTCCTCCTCCTCCTCCAACGGTGTCCTCGCTGGGTGCCACCTCCCCACGTTGAGCTGTGCCAGTATTTAGAAACATAAACTCGGGGGCACACAGGTGGCGTTGTGGCATTCAGAGTGTCTCTTCTCCAGGGAGACTGAGGTGTTGAGGGAGAAGTATCAGATATGTTATGGCAGCAAAGGAGCTAATAATATGATTCACTGTTATTCTGGTTGTCATGTCATTGTGGGTGTATAACGTGACGATAGAATGAAAAACATTCAAGCAGACGGCACAGTTATGTTGTGTCTGAGGCTTTGTTGATTTTATACCCAGGTCTTGAGAGATTTTATAGCTGGAATGACAAGTAAACAAAAACTTGAACTGAACATGGATATGGGTGTAATATTTTAGCAAGTATATCTTAAGTGCAGTGGTGGAGGCAAGAACAAGTTCACAGTTAAATGTCCTAGCAATAAATTAATCAAAAGTACATTAATTATCATTAACTTAAAGGCAGAATGAGTAGGATTTGTCGGTTACGGTTAGTTAACACAACATTCACAGTGGACCAAGTGCTCGGCCCCTGTCCTCGGTTACGGTACGTGTCCACATGGGCGCTTTTGGACGGGATCACCTCTCTTCGCACAAATGCTTTCACTCGTGGGCTGCGAGTAAATGGGAGCTTGTGAATTTTGTCCGATGCAGACACAATGAGAGTAAAAACATGAAGCTACATGTGGCTGGACATACAAAAACATTAAGTCCCCTACGTCGATTAACTTACCTTATGCAACAAATAAGCCCTGCAGTTGTTGAATCCGTCTTTATTTTAGATCAACAACGGTTAGTTTAAAAGTTTTTTGGGAGTTTTCAGAGGCGGCGAGTTGCGCCGGACGCCCCTGATTTGCGTAACATAGCCTAGACCTCAACTTCATGCAAATGAGGAGCGTAGCCTCCGTCCTTTCCACGCGTCCCATTCATTGTAAACAGCCATTCAATGCATTCTGGTAGCTTGGCGGTGCAATTAGAAAAACGGACCGCCACATCGCCCGCTCCTCATTTGCATAAAGTTGAGCTCCAGGCTACTTTATGCAAATCCGGAGCGTTCGGCACAACTCCCACCTCTGGAAACTCCCGAGAAACTTTTAAATTAAGTGTTGTGAATCCAAAATAAAGACAGATTCCGCAACTGCATGGCTTATTTCTCGCATAAAATGTTTTCAGAAACACATTTCGGTGAATTATTTTTGTGAAATAAGAAATGAAAGTTTCCAAACGAGCCGCCATGTTGGTTCCAGTTTGAAAGCCAGGAGCAGCAGCCCATGAGGGAAAGCTTTCATCCAATCAGGTGTCTTGTGAATGGTGGCAGCGTCATGATAAAAAACGCCCCTGTGGACATGTACTATAAGGGTTAGGGTGCTTGCCAGTGGGTGAAAAGCTCTGTCTGCCTGGCGTTTTGACTTGCTATATTTTTTGTGGCGCTGTTTCCGCCATGTGTCCTTATGATCTGACACCTGGTCACTATGTTTTTATAGAGGTTGACGCCCATTAAACATCCCAAACACAGCAAAATAAGAAAATCCAGGCAGAGGACTGCAGGGTGCAGATACAGACACACACTTTCTAGTGGATCATAAATGATGATTGCTAGTGATAATTCATTCTATACATTGTTTTTTTTAGGAAAATCCAACTCATACTACCTTTAACTGGCATTTTTATGTAGCAGCTGGTTGCAGTTCTGTCTCCGTCCACAAGAGGATTCATAACACAAATGATCTGATGATGCATAAAATATGGTTTGTCATGTTTAACAACTTTAATGAATGTCTGCATTCTACCAGTATGACACAAAGAGCAAATATTGCTGTTAAACCTGTCAGAGACATTTAGGTATTTTTAGAGACTGCCCTTTTATGAGGGATGAAGTGTTATAAAAGCTCTGATGACTCCCACCCTAATGACTGAAGTCCACACCCTGAAAGCTTGCTGTGAGGTGGTATGCTTTGATCTTATAGGTCCGCTCCCCTCCCCTCTCCAGCTCCTACTAACTCATTATAGAAATCTTTGCCCCACCTTCTGTCTGTTTAATGACGTCTGGAATATTTATCTTTCCCCTGATGGTCATTAAGTCCACATTCCTCCAACGGTGACCTCTGAGGTCAAAACTTTGTTGACATCGCTACTCTGAGTAATGGTTAGCTATGACTTCTCTATTTGCTAACCTTTTGACTCGTGGAACGGACACCTGCAGGACAAAGAGACGGGACGGCAGAGCGCTGGAGGAGTTATTTGGTTTGGGTAGCAGGTGTGCAGGTCTCTGGTGTGTCCTGTAAAGGGTTGGTCATTGAATCCCATCCAAACTCAGCGGGAGTCCACAGTGCTCACCGAGGTGTGAAGTGGCCCGGGCCAGGAGTGGATTATAAACCTGGCCTGCGTTACAATAGAGGTGAGAAGCAGCAGGGGCCCAACATTACAGCTCAGCAAACAACACAAATATCCCATGCGTATCCTTAAAGAGGGAGTCTGAATAGAGAGCTGCTGTTTGAAATGGTATACAATTAAACCTCCTGGAGGAAAGAATAAAGGGCACAGTGGTGGTTAAATGGTACTAAAGGCATCAAAAAAACAGCAGGTCATTAAAGACAGGTTAGACTAGTAAACAACACAGGTCAGACCAGGCTGATAACATCACAAAAGCCTATTTGAATTTTTACATGGTCTCGCAAATGTTGTGGAAATGTGGCGTTAAATGATAAGCTTTTATGTTGCTGATTCTACTGTTAAATAAGCAAAATGCTCACTTAAGGGGTCTCAGGTGTTGTTTTTTTGGCCTCAAAATTACACAACGAAACAGAAAAGTACTGATCTTAGGTCAACATTTAAGTAAAACTTCAGTAAAACATAAAACCTTATCATAGTGATAAAGAGAATATGACATAAGATCAACTTTATTGATCCCATGCAGGGGAATTTAGAATAATAAGATGCATAGTATTAGGGCTGCAAATAACAGTTATTTTCATTGGCGATTATTTTCTCAATTAATCAATTAATTATTTGGTCTATGAAACAGTGGAAAATGTCGATCAATGTTTCCAAAGCCCAAGATGACGTCCTCTAATGTCTCGTTTTGTCCACAACTCACAAAGATATTCAGTTTACTGTCATAGAGGAGTAGAGAAACCAGAAAATATTCACATTTAAGAAGCTGGAATCAGAGAATTTTGAATCGTTGGCAATTAATTTAATAGTTGACATCTAATTAATCGTTGCAGCTCTACATAATATAGAGTAACTTTATATAAGTAACTTTAAAAATTAGAATACTGTGTACTAGGGGTGTCACGACATACTGGTATGGACAATAACCGTGATATTCATTCATGTTATTAATACACATATTATCATGTTGTGTAAATAATCCATTGCCTCTTAAATCACGCTTGTGTACTGTTATGGTTACAGACTGTCATTCATTCACCAAAAAAGAGACAAAACGCACAATAAACACAGATGAATTTGACTGATAGCATTTTTTTTCAAATTTATGATAGATATTGTTATCATGAATTCTTTGGCCACAATAATCGCGTAGTGAAAATCTGATGTCGTGACAGGCCTACTATATACACTATGAGCATCTACAGTACATAAAATGAAGCATGAAAAGACACTAAATACTTTATATTAGAGGAGCCCAAACCTTTTCCCTTGGAGGGCCAAAACTGAAACTTAATGGTGGGACACAGGCAAAAAGAAAACACCTATTGTATTGTATTATTAAGATGCAAAATGGTACAAGGATCCCAAGTTCCCTTAATTGAAATGCTTTTTGTCCTTGTACCACTGTCTCTGCCTTGCCATTTTTTTCTTACCTTACTTGCGCCAAACTGACTTCCTGCACAAAGTCAGTCAGTCTGCCTGCTGTGCTCAGATTATGAAATATAATTAATAATTAGGGATCCTAAAGAGCATTTTTACCTCACAAAAATATTACAGCATAAACAGTGATTTATTTATTTATTTATTTATTTTTTGCTGGAAATGCCAAATCAAAACTTATGGCAGGCCAACTTTGGCCCACTGGCCCCACTTTGGGCAGCCTTGCTATATATACAAATCTATTTTGATAAAAAAAAATAGTCAAATAAAGTTAGGAGACAAGGAAGTTGCAATAAAAAAATGAGCTGATTGTTTTCCTGTTTTACTACAACCTGCAAAAGGTTGATATATCAAATAGAGTTGAATGTCACTGAGTTTTTGTGGTAGATATTGAAGACAAAATACAATTATGTGGCGGTGAGAATGAACCAAAACAGTAAAGAAAAAAGAGAGTATAATGAGCCAAAAGCTGTTAAAATGTTCCGCTGGGTGATAACTCTCTGTGCGTTTGTCACTACAAGCAACACCTTTTACATTACACGCAGTCATTTGATCCGTTGTTAATATAAAAATATTGACTTTAATTTAGAAATTGCACACCGAGCAATGCCTTCAGTAAAATGTAAAATACGGCTCGACTCCAAAGACATGACGTAAATGGGGCGTTGATTTTGTTGACCCATAACATTTTTGTGGGATGGCTGGCTTTCAAATGAGGTTTAAATTCCAGGTCACACACCTGTTATAAATGCCTGAATATGGAGTTATTTTTGGTGTGGTAACTTAAAGCGTTCTGCTTGTCACCGCCCTTTTCAGATCTTTATTTTACTTTCCAGTGACACCACAAGGTCAGCGGTTTCTCTCAGGTTTGTAGAGTGATGCACAGACTAGTAACAGAACTATACTGGGACAATTAGACTTGAGATGACACATTTACCTGTCACACCCTCCGTTCTCCTCTGACTCAGTCTAAACGAGGCATCTGCGGGACGTCGTCCAGGGTGAGCATATTCGGGGAGTGTTGGGACACGTACAAAGGGCAGTGATGGCATGGCCGGCATGCTTCGGCGGATTTCATGAGCGTCAGCTGGCGATGGCATCAGATGGTGTAATAACATGACAGAGGTCAATCCTCGCAGTGGAGACACATGATGAAGATTAGAGCAGTGGCCTAATGGGGTGGGGTGAGTTTGTTAGGCGGTTTATGTGCATCTGTGCGCCGCCGTAAATTGTAAATAAGGTTTGTGAGACATTATTATAAGGGACTTGTGTTATTGAGGCCCTTTAACATACCATAGAGGAAGAAAAGTACACTTCAGGGGGCCTGTTATGTCTTTATTAGATAGCCAACAGTAGAGAGATGACAGGAAATGAGGGATGACATGCAACAAAGGTCCCTGGCCAGATGGGAACAGGTACGCAGCGGCTCATAGTCAGAACCCAAACAGCAAAAAAGTACATTTTTATAAAATAAAAAAAAGGTTGTATTGATTGGATGTTTATTTGTGATTCTGTCACTGAATGTTTTAAAGCAAATGTGACAACGCACTGTGTGGAGGACACAGAAGTGACATTAAAGGGTCAGTTCACCCAAATTAGAAATTAGAATTTACTAGGGACTACTTTCTGACTAATCTAAATCTGTCCCTGGATCATCCAGAGTAACGGACCGGGTGACACAACACGTTCACATTCCAACTCGTCACATATTGCTGCTTTGTCATGCTCCTTGAGGTCACTATATTTTCGTCATCAAAACCACTATAGTTAGGTTTAGGAGAGGAATACGTGGTTGGGCTTAAAACTACTACCGTACAGTGAAAATGACACTGAACATTGTGAACATGGGACATGAACAGAGGTCTCCTGGATGAAAGTCTTGTGTTTGTTGGACACATCCATCTCCCCTCACGCTCGCCCTGTGTGTCTCTTTTACGCTTTAAACTACGTCACCACACTCCCGGCGTTTACTGTTGCCGTGGATGGGTTTACATTGTAGTTAATGGAAAGCCTGGCGCGTTTCATACCGGCGCTAAGGGGTGCCTCGTGCGGCGGGATCGACCGCAGATGGTGTTGACAAAGCGTCGGTATTTGACGCCCTGGGCTGTAACTACAGTTGGTAAAGTCATATAGCTTCAGCAAATGTCACCAAAATTTGAAAAAAAAGGCCAGGCGTTGTCGGGCGCTTCTCCGCTCTGAGTTGAAAAGGAAAACAAATATAAAAAGCTGCCCCAGGCTGTTGAAAGCGCTCTGTCTGATCGGGTCCTAACAATGACACTGTATCTGGACTGAGATATCATTTTTTCACTAGTTTATGCACCAAAATAAACCATTGACCTCTGTTGTATCGTGGTGGAGGCAGAAATCTCAGAGACTGATTATTCAAAACCAAATACCATTCAGATGCAGCAACATCGTCAATCAGCATTTTCTGTGAGAGCATCAAACCTTATTATATTATATTCTACCTATGTAAATAAGGAACTACACTGCATGCAATATCTTTTAAAACAAATACACTTAAGTTGTGGTTAAAATCTACTCAGACGCACTCATGAATGATCTGGCGTTTTTCCAGATTGATTGATTTAGTTATTAGCTGTTGAGCTAACCCTGTCATGTTTACATTGATGTTATCAACATTTCAATGCGCATTGTCTCCTGTCCTGTAAAAGAAAGAGAAACAACAAACTAGAGCCAAGAGAGATGATGTGTTTTAACATTTGGTATCGTTTACATGGATTACATAGCCTACTTTAGATTCTAATATGTGCAAATCGACATGCAAAACAACATAGAAACCGAATCACATTTCTGTCAACAAAAAAACACTGATTATAATCCTATCCGCACTAACTGAGGCAAATTAATTGTCATTGAAGTAGGCTTTATTTTTCTGTCGGTTTAAAAAGGCATGAAAGACGGAGAGCGCAGACAAACATCCACTCATGCTTCCCTTGATTTCCTGCACTCACTCACACACACGCCTGCGTGCACATGCACAAAAACAAACACGCTCCCCTTCACCACATTCAACCTCGCCGAGAACAGAGGGGGGAGGGGCGAAGAGAGGATGATGTCACCTCTGTAGACAGCAGCTTAGCCGAGGCTTGAGATAATGGTGACATTTCAGGGAAGGTGATGTCATTCTTCCACTGCTACCTCCCCCCTCCTCCCTTTCTTTCCCCTATACTGTCCTTCCTCCCTCTCTCCTCATCCTCATCATCATCAGTGCAGGTGGCCGGCCAAAGCTCTTTTGAATCGCGGCGCAGAAGAATTAGCTTTTGAATAGGCACTGAGCACGCAGGCAATGTGAACCCAGCCCCCCGTGCTGTGCTCATATGTGAGACTCTTAATGTGTGTGGGTGTGATGTGGGTGTCATGTGTTTGGATGTGGGTGGTATGTGTTTTAATATGTGGGTGTATATGGCTGTGCTTTCTCTCGCCACTGTTTTAACTGGCGTTTTTATGTTGTTAAAGCATTTGTGCGCATCGCTTTCAGCATGTGTACGGCCTGCATGTCTATGTACATTTCTGCCCTCCGTCCCAGTTGCCCACTGAGACCAATCAAGCAGAGAGCTGCCAGGCTGCAGGGCTGGTTGGCACCGAGTCCCTCGTTGAGCGCCTCACCCTGAGGATCTGCTCATTTAAGGTTTCCCTGACTTCACACAAACCCTTTTTCTGTCCAGAAATGCAGCATATTATGTATTATAGTCAGGCTTAAGTGTTTCTATCCGGTCCTCAGCCTTATGCTGGCTGTGAAAATGTGCATGCTGTGGGGGGATTCAAAGAGGATTGAAGACACGTGTGCAAAACCATAAAACACCTTCTATATGGTATATAAAGGCAACTTCCCAGAAAGTTTAATCCGAAGACCGTGCATTTGCATATTATGGAGATTTGGTTTAACCTACTTCAGCACACTGGGCTGATTGCCACAGATAGTGATGCTTCAAAGCCCAAAGGCTGTTGTACCTCTAGTCTCACCGCTGAGCTGGAGGCTGCTCACCGGTAGCAGTATTTTTATCCCTGAAAAACTCACCACTAGTGCGCTGCACTTTCACTCTGCCAAGTTCTGGTACGCCGTCTTTCTTCCCCTGTCGAGAGGACTCAAAAGCAGCGTGTGTGAGCTGTAAACAAGTTCCCACCCCCCACCCACACCGCCACACACACACACACACACTCAGGCTGTATCTGGGCAAAAAGAGCTTTCTGAAACCATAAGCATCTGTCTTATCATATGATTGTTTTTTCATATGTCACACACTTGAATCACGGGGGCACAGAAGGCTTCCCTTCACACCTAGAGGAAGTCGACCAGAAACCAGAGCACATGTTACAACCGTGGAAAGAACAACTGTCCACACGAATGTGTGCAGAATATGAACATGAGCAATAACAAGGCAGCATGGCAGCTAAACACGGCGGAAATGTAACACATGGCACGCTGTTATTCACTCTGAAACTGTCGCTGTGAAAAATCAGGATGTAGCAGTGTTTTTTTAATTCTGTAGTTGTTATTCCTTTTAGGTGTACCAATTTAAAGGAACAGTGTGTAACATTTCAGGGGATCTATTAGCAGAAATGGAATAAAATATTCATAACTATGTTTTCATTAGTGTATAATCACCTGAAACTAAGAATTGTTGTGTTTTCGTTACCTTAGAATGAACCCTTCATATCTACATAGGGAGCGGGTTCTCTTCACGGAGTCCGCCATGTTGCTCCACCATGTTTCTACAGTAGCCCAGAACCGACAAACCAAACACTGGCTCTAGAGAGAGCCTTTCATGTTTTAACATTACCTGAAAGCCACCGTAGTTCTCCGACACACTTGAGAAACTGCGGTAACGTGAGCTGCAGAGTGCAAACTGTGGTACCGCCAGCCACCATCTGACTTCCGTTACTCCTAAAGTAGTGTTATTATAGTAAAGCCATATACACAACATCCGCGGTAAAATCGTTAATGCCATTGTTTTCCTATGGGGACAGTGGTGCCGCCCAACTAGGCGAAAGTGCTACCCTAGATGTTGCGCACCGCTCAAAATCGCCACCGAGCGCTGCGTTCAAAGTTCAAATTATTTCAACTTTGACCTCGGTTGTCGCTGACCTTTCAAAGCGCAACCAATGAGAACAGCTGCAACTGTTGTTGTTGCCTATAAACAGTGAATGGCATTCCTTGCGCTCATTTTATATTGATATTTTATATATTAGACATTTTACCTGCTGCCTCTACAAAGCTCCGCGCCCTACCTTGCAGTGAGTGGATAGCAAATCTCTTATAATGTGAAGACAAATTAAGGATGGCCTCTAAGCGAGGCGTACACCGTTACTACGGCAGTTCCCGCAGTCTTGGAAAGGGAGGAGTGAGCGGAGGGGTACTTAGTTGGTTGCAATCTGCAACCACACCACTATATGCTGCCAAATCTTACACACTGTCCCTTTAAGACTGGATACAGTCAACATCAGCAACTTTTTAATTAAAGTTATAGTAATACGGAATATCTCTGGGAATATTAACATGCATGTGATGCTTTTAATGTATTGTAAAGAAAATATGTTGTAAAATAAAATGTTACATAACATAATGATATAATGATGATGGAGCGCTATACTGAGTCAGGAAACTCAGTGTTGGAAATGTTGAAGTAAAAAAAATTATATAGTGATATTAGGTTTTAGCCAATGACAGACTCAATGTTAAACAACAAGGCTGCAGGATTTCTTTACAGCAGACTGTTATTTTCAGAGTTTTTAATGAATACATGCTTACGTGAGGTGTCAAAGAGCTCAAGTGTGTTCAGTTAAATCATGTTTGGCAAATCAAACACACCCACTCTCACTCATGCGTTATTTTCTCATCTCATTTGACCTGGTTTTAAGATTTCTCACCATTATAGAGAGAGCTGCACCTGTACATAGCGAGAGATACAAGTCAATTACCGAATGATGACATGCCATGTGATGTTTACATGGTAGCTAGTCATGTAGACTGATGAAAAGGCTTTCCATCTTCAAGCTGATAGCTAAAAAAGGTGAAAATATTTACTGTATCCGAGTGAAAGGGAGTTGATTTTACCAAGTGCTGACAGAATGTGAGGGTTAAAACCATTCAGCATGAAGAGCTAAGAGGTTGCTGATGTGCGTGCAACAGCTTTTTTTTTATATTACGAGTACTTCCACCTCATTGTGTCTCCCCAGGGGAGCCTTTTTCAATCCTGCAATGCAAAGTTAAGTTGATATACATCATTTTCACTTTGATTGCCTCACCTGATGTGTGAAAATTGTGTTGGGGACCAACGGGGTGGAGCATCAATTATTGAAACTTTAATATACTGTGTGCGCTCTCGAGGTATGGACGATAAATCATTCATATCTCGGTGGCGTTTGACATATAGAGACTTATATTTTATGGGCCTTGAACCTCATGTGTCACACACACACACACGCACACTCATATTTGACTGAGGAAATGAAAGATATGTGATGGGAAGTTGTTTTAATTCGCCAAAACAACAAACAGGTGCACTTGCACATGAATTACCAAGCGCCCCCTGTTTGGTAAACATACACTCAGATGTAATGACAGATGGCATTCTCAATCCAGGAACATTCATCTGTGATACACTGGTAATCATGAGCCGAGGGTCCCCTAGGACGCCGTGCTGTCAGGCTGATGGACTCATTAGACACGCATCAATGTCTGTACAGGAGTGGGCCTGTTTCTATCACCCCTGGGCTGTTTGTGACACAGTTTCTCCTTGCTGGATGGATAGTAGAAACACTAATTAAGATGTAGAGACATTCTCCGGTACCTGAAGTGTCACTGAGGTACCTACAGTAATACTAAATGCTCTCAGGGTTCCTGTGCTTAGTTCCTCATTAATAAGTTGCAGCGCAGGTACGGAGCTGCTGGGGAAACGTTCTAGGGGAACAGAAACAAATTGGTACCGCTCTCTAATAATTATTGGCTTTATTAAATCATTTATTCATGTTTTTTAGATCAGCAGTAAGACATTCAACAGATTCTCCTCCTCTTTTTCATTGGCCCTTTAATTCACCTTGGGTGAGGTGATCATTAACAAAGGGCCATGAGTTTCTCGCCATATAATAAGTCATCAGGGCAGGTCTGCAGTTGTAAATGTTTATACTGTCAATAAATAAAATAAAAAGATTTTGGTTGTGTTGCTTAAGTGGTCAAACATTCAGTTCATTTATAAAAATACAAAGCAAGTTATGCAAGAGGGGGATATACACCTGCCAAATGGATTTCTTTTACAATCTGGCAACCCAAACACTTTTCTTAAAGTAGTTTTTGGGGCCTTTTTTTGGGATAGTGAAGTTGACAAGATGACAGCAAATGAGGGGAGAGAGGAGGGATGACATGCAACAACGGTCTATTACATGCTCGACATTTAAATGTGCTATCTTAAGCTAATTGCTAGATATTGCTATGTAACTGACATTACTGGGTCAGCATGTTGCCGGCATGACTTTTCTCTACTTGTGCTACTGTTACACTATGTTTTAGCATTTACCATTAGCCATTGCCACAGTGGCTGTTGATCAACTGGATACAGCGTTGGAGGCGGGCTCCCGTTCATTCCTATGAGAGTTGCTCAGTGGCGCCAGAAGCCAAAATCACTCGACTGCCGAGTGATAAAGTACCCGGATCATCCGCCAATCTTCCACAGTTATCGGGCCCATAGAACAGACGCAGTAGCGTTTCCTTTAACTCCGCCTCCCAGCCCTCATTCACATGAACGGAGGAAAGAAAATAACTCTGGATTCAGCTATTAGTGCATTGTACAACTTTTAGGACCTAATGATTTAAATAAGGGCTATTCAAGTGTTCATACTGGGAAGTTGATTTATCTGAGTTACAGACGTCTCTTTCCCAATGTAAGTCTATGGGAAAAAGTATTTTTGGGCCCAATGGCATCATGTGACGGACACAGAAGTTGTAATTCAACCGTTTGGCCACTACGAAAATTTGCTTCACTGCCCGGCTCTATTCCTGGGGGCTTGATTTTTATTTCTTGGCTGTAACTTCCTGGAGTCTCGTCATCATCGTGAGATTGTTGCCAGGCAACCAGTGGATATTCCAAGAAGTCACTGATCTCGGCCAAGAAATAGTCTCACACATAACTAAATCCTGTAAAATCTCAATGTGCCATTTTTACGCTTCCCAACAGTGTTAGTTAGTTATGGTGCTGATTCTGTTACCTTAGAACAGAGCTAGGCTAGCTGTTTCCCCCCGTTTCAAGTCTTTGTGCTAAGCTAAGCTAACCGGTTGCTGGCAGTAGCTTCATATTTATCGTACAGATGTGAGAGTGGTATCAATCTTCTCATTTGGCAAACTTTGGAAAAAGTATATTTCCCTAAATGTGAAACTATTCCTTTAACTCAAGATCCACTTGTTTGAGGTGGATTTCCCACATCTTTCCAGTCATCAAAAGCCAGTTAGCGGACCTTGAGTTAAGATTATTTTGCCAAACTACTGTTCTCAAGTTCAAGAATGAACTACATTCAAAACTGTTTTGATTAAACATTTCTGTTACACTCTGATTGTTAAGACATGAATGTCTTAGCTGTAGTGGTTGAAATTTAATTAGAGTCTGTTCTGATCTGATTTAATCAAAAATAGTGTCAAACTAACAAGGTTGTAGAGCCAGCATATTAGCAGGCTGTCGTCATACTCATTCCTGAGGTGGATTTCCCCTCATCAGGCTGACAACATGCAACAGGAATGTTGTGGTGCCTTGTTTTAGGCCCTTTGCATCTCTGACGCTCTTTGTTGGCCATCTGGGGCGCGGACTTTCCTGTGAACCCTCCCGACAGTGCACACGGGTGATGTTTATGAACTGCAGGTGGCTCCTGAGGGGTCACAGAGGCCCCAGAGGGAGACCACAGAAGAGCTGCTTATGGGATGACATCACTTAATCCTGACATGCCGACGCCTCGATCACCACAGGAGCAGGAGCGGAGGCTGTGCACTGAAGTGTGCGTGGGAGGTGATCCTGATGTCATTGTTTGCCTCCGCTGCCGCCCCAAAGTCCTGTCCACCCACCTAAAAGAGGGGCGAAAGTTTTTGCAGCTATTTTTGTCCACCTGCGTGCCTCTCCCTCGACTTTCTACTGAGCAAACATTCACTTCCTCTGCTAAATCAGGGAGAGAGCTTCAAAGCAATTGCTCTAAAAAACATCCCAGTCTGACAACATGTAGGGATTTTCAGGGAAAAAGATGTCAGCTTGTGGATGTTGTGGTCGTCTTTTAAGTTCAGTCTGGTCAGATGAGGTTCACTTCTGGGAATGTAGCTGGTCCTGAAAGAGCTGTAGGACTAAAAATATAAAACCAATGCTAAAAATAACCCCACAAGATCACTTTGAACCTATAGTCAAGAATGAGAAGGATTATAAATGAACTATTTTTGGGGTTTGCTAATGACCGCTACAAGAAAAGCTGACTTGTTGATTAAAGATGGCAGACATCATCTGTTTTAATGAGGCACTTATAGCAGGTACTGTAATTGCAATAGCTTGTCATTACCTCTGTTGTATGATGATGACTCACTATAGATAGAAGTAATGACGGTGTACACTTGTGCTTACATCTGGTCAATATGAGTGATCAAAAGCTGTTTGGTCAACCCGTTCTCACTCCCAACTAGTCAAATACTACCGTTTGGTCAGTGCCCCTCAGCGTTGGAAACTGACGCACGCAAGCACCCTTTAGCAACAGTATGTGACGAACTGTGCTTTTAACTAACTCCAATGTAAACTAACCTGCGGCGTTATTCGACGGTCGGAGCAAGTGACGTAGTATTAATAGCATGAGAGTCCGCTAAGGGTGGGCGTAAGGGTCAAGCAAACACAGGACTTTCAACCAGGAGACCAGTGTTTGTGTCCCTTGTGAAACTAAAAGTAACATTGACTTATTCTGTCATGTCAGTCATTAGTCATGTGACTCGCCTATATCGTCAGTCCCGTGAGTTGCTAGTCAATGAAGTTAACGTCAACCACGACCGTTTCCTAACCCTACCTAAGTGGTTGTGTTGCCTAAACCTAACTTCCTGTGAAAACGGAAGTTTATTTTGGAAGGACACTATGCATGTATTGAGTGTATATTGACACGCCGTTCCTGGTCTGTCGAAAAGTAACGCAAAAGGGGTACCCCGTGCGTCGGCCTCCGATGCCGAGGGGCACTGACCAAGTGGCAGTATTTGACGAGTTGGGGGTGAGAATGTGTTGGTTTGGTTTGTCCATTTTTGCAGATTTGTGAGAAACTAGATGGGGCCCAGGGTTTCTGATCTCATCCTACGCCAGAGGGGACAGTCACACAAAGAAGGTCAAAGGTCATATGATGTGACCTCAGCGCTCCAAATCCTTCTTCATTAGTTAAACCATACTTGTGTACTTAAGTCGTGGACTTACGCGCATCAAAGGAGGCTCAATGGACAACAGGATCTTATATTCAGAGAGAGGTTTCGCGATAAGCTACTTATTGCAACGGTGACCCATGTTTGTGTAATTCTCTATGAAACATTTTACTGGTTTTACTGCAGCTCAGTAACAGCAAGCATCATCTGGATGGCTGTACATCCCTCCATGGCAACAAGCGAGCCTCGGCTTTGCGTAAAAGACACTGTAATTAAGTGATGGTGTCATCCGTAACATAACCCTTTTCATGGGTTTGTTTACACGACTTCTTTTGATCCCACACCAGTTGTGCTGCCAGACGTGGCGGCGGTGCTTGTAGGGAGGGGCGGGGCACATGCTTATTCAGAGACACTCAGGAGACAAACAATGAACAAAACCATTCACGGAACAGTATGCAAAATGAGCCATGAAGGTTGCAGTGTGAATGCTATACTGAAACTAAGCGAGTGTAATGCTGTTTTTTCGGTGTTAATGTGCCGTGTGGCATGAACCGGCTTGATGTGGATAAGAGACAAAATGGCTCTCGGGTGTTATTTATTTTATGACATGCATAGAATGTATTCATGGCATCCAATCTCATGATGTTATGTTCTGTAGTCCACAGCTCTGACATACGCATAAATGCCATTTTGCAGCCACTTTTCTTTGGCAGCCACTTTGCATGAAAACGTGTATGAATAACATGTGCAAACCATTTAGCATGCAATACGAACGCCTTCTTGCTTTTGGCTTGTCATTTGTACACCATGTAATCTGTACTGATGTAGTGATGTAGAATAGAAACCGAGAAAGACCACTTAAGGTGGGCAGGAGCGGAGGTGGATGGGTCCAACAAACACAGGACTTTTAACCAGGAGACCGGTGTTCGCAACCCAGTCGCCAAAAAAAATGTTGGCATTGGAAGTTTCTACAAATCACGGATACGTTGAATGGTGACGTTTCTGAACCAAAAAGATGTTTATCATCGGCCTCGTATCACGCTTGCAGAAATGCAATGCCACGTGGTTAATGTTGTGAAACAATTGGATAGTCTTAGGCCACAAAACTACTTAGAAAAAAGATCATTGTTTGTGTTCAAATAATGATGTAACAACGTTAGGTTTAGAGAAGAACTACATGGTTGGGCTTAAAACTACTACGTTTGTACAGTGAAAATGACACTGAACGTTGTGAACATGGGACACGAACGAACAGCTGATTGTAACGTGACGCACAGGACAAGGACAGCGGTCTCCTGGATGACAGCCTTGTGTTTGTAGGACCCATCCACCACACCTTGTGTCTCTTTTCACTCTTTAAATTACATCACTTGCTCTGACAGAATGCAAAAATGTTGCATTCAACGTATCCCTGGCAGACGCCAAAATTCTTCCCTGGCAACTGGGCTGGTGTTCGAGACCGGTGTTTTGTTTTGTAATTTACGTTTGTGACGTGTTATCCGTACTTATGTTATGTTGTTTCCATATGTATTTTACTTACCTATTTGAAGCCCAACCATGACGTTTTTCCTAAACCTAACTTTGTTGTTTTGTTGCCTAACCCTAACTGCGGACGTTAGCGTAGTGTTGATGCGTGCCGTACAAAAGACACGTGAAAAGCGGCTTACAGATGACACGTGAATAGCCTAAAATGTGTCCTAATGACATGCTGAATGTCTGTATAATGTGCTATTTATACGCCGTTCTGTTGGACCAGGTTGTCTTATAGATACAGTAATGGGTAGGAAGATCAGTTCAACAGTTCACACTCTCTTAGTGTATCTTCAATTTTGCCTAATTTCTGAGGATGTAAAAGCAACCATGCATAATGTTGTTTTTGTGAAATTTTAATCTTAATGACAACATTGAGGGACATAGAAAGTCCCCAAAATTCCTTTTTTTTTTTAATGGCAACCACACAGGAAATGAGGTCATCTCCTCTGCCGAGTCACTATACCGGCTACTGAACACATGACATCATTGTGGGTTTGGTTACGCTTGGTTCCCCTTTGGTGTGTGTTTGGGATAATGAGGTCTTTGTGATGTCACTAAGGTCATGGACAAACTGAAATACAGGGACAAAAAACTCCTCAATATATGTTTAATGTATTCTAAATTATGATATGATGACTTATTGATGCTCCTGTGACTGTTTATATAAACAGCTGTATCTCTGCGTTCAATGGCAAATGCCTGTTAAACAATCACAGGTAGCTATCTAGTTTTTCCGTATGTGACTCATATTGTTCTTGTAATCTTTTGTCTGCTGGAAAAAAAACTTTCTCCATCACAGTTTTTGCTTCAGAGACAGCTCTACCCATCTCCCAGTCCTTGTAGCACACAAGACACAGTGAAATGTATTTCCAGAGCTGTTCGCTGTGTCCTTAATGCACCCAGATCTGTGCTTCCATTCCTTCACTGCTAAAAAGCGGAGGCAGTCATGCTGACAGTCGCCTCTCTTCAAAGCCTCTTTAATGGCACGTCAATTCCTGCTTCCCCTGGGACGCTGACTGAGGGAAGATGAGGAGGCTGACTGTGACTGCTGGCGATGGAGGACCAGCCAGCTGCAGCGCGTATCCACTATGCCAAAATCTACTCATCCTCTCTCAAGTAGGCAGAGACATATTCGCCTTTCTGAACTCCTGGATTTAAGGCATAGCTGTGAGCTGTCACAATGCTGTCTGAGTGTGTGTGAGCGCTCCTGGATGATGATCGTTTGATCCGCACAAAAATGCTCTGGGCACAAGACAATGTCTCCAGCCATTATACTGCTAGTTAGGTGTCTATCTGGTATATTCTATTATTAACTAGGCAGAGGGGAAATCTCTCACAATTAAAAAATATCTGCTGTGGGAACATCTTCATAAATATTTAATGCCATTCCTTGAAAATCCAAAGACAGGTCCTGAACACAGCTCATCATCATCATATTTTATGCTCAAGCTTTGAACAAGTGCCGTCCTCTTTTGACTACATTGATCTTTAGCTTTTATTAATGTATGTCCCTCCACTCCGTGTCTCTCAGATATGGCGTGGCCTGAGGTGAAGTAGCCAAACCAGCGGTGTGGACCACTTTGGTCCAGACTGAAACGTCTTAAAAACACTGTGAAGTTTGGTACATTCATTCAGGATGAATTGTAATACCTTTGGTGATCCTAAGTCCAACTGAAATTAAATTGCATTTTTTGTCTTATTCAGCATACATATCTGCTCTGTAAATTGTACGTGTTGTGTTCTCCTTTGAGAAAAATCACATTAAACCGATAGCCCTAACTGTTCGACAGCCGACCGTCGGCTTGGTCTGTCTCGG